>PVJO010022686.1:0-27567 GCA_004026905.1 Hystrix cristata | reverse complement strand
TAGAGCAGGGAGGACAGCTGGTACCTCCACTTGCCTAATGCAGAGCTGGGTTGGAAACCTGGATCTTACCTTCTCTCCCAGCTTCTCCACTCTTGTTCTCTAAGTATTGCTTTTCCCTTTCTCTTCGTAGGTCCACATTTGAATTGGTAAGCTTACAAGTTTGGGGCTTACAATTTAAGACTGTACATCGTGTCTCAGTTAGACTGTGGCGTCTGCTGTCCAGCTCTGCCCAGGAGAAATACAGTCAGTTTTCTTTCCCAATTCTTCATTGTGTAGAATTTGCCTGGGCCCACTGTCCACTCAGTCACTCTGACAGTGACAGACTGCACAGATTAGACATAGTTGAAGATGAATACATTACAGAATGACAGATTTGCTGAGGTAAAGTTAAAGGAAAGATAGATTTGGGAAGGAAACAGAATTTACACTTTTTGTTTCCCATAGATGTTAGGAAAATAAGAACAGAAATGCCCTGGCCAAATTTACCAGTAACAGACATTAATATCAGTCAGTACAAGGAGAGTCCTTCTCTATAGAAGTCAGTAGGATACAGAAGGATGTACCTTGTGTCTGGGCTGATTATTGTAAATAAACCTAGAATTTATGGGCTTAGGGGCATGTCACATGTGAAAATGTTGTTTAAGCTAGCATATAATTAATAGGGAACAGAAAGGAAATATTTTATAACTGAAATGTCTTCTTTTGTGGACATAGTGTCCTGAACTTCTCTATGTTTCACCCAGATGGCCAGTATACTTCAAATTCTTAATGTCAGTAATGGGTACAACTTTGGATTCTTGTGAGTCTTTAAAGTATCATGGATAAATGGATAGAAACATGTCTTTGAGGGTGACCTAGAAAATAACCCTCAGAAAACAACAAAATCTTTGGAAATCTTCAATATGACGTCTGGCAGAGGAGCATTATATATGTATCTGAGAAAAGAGGCTTGTGGTGTAGAAGTAAGTTAACATCAGAATAAACTCATTGACTGACTCAGGCATTATCTGGGAACAAAAGAATACCAGCTCCAAGGAGCTTAAAGTGAAAAACCCAAACACTGACACTAACAACACAGTACTGTAGTAACTAAAAGTACTGTAGAAAAAGGAAGAGAGAGAAAGAACAGCTTACTAGACAGTTTCAGTATTTCTCAGAGTAGGAAAACAGAAGATATTATCTAAAGAAAGGACCAGGATATCAAATAATGAGAAATGCAAAATAAAATTACAGTGAAATGATTAACTCATGAAATTGGGAAAGGTCACATAGATTGGTAACTATAGTATGTGAATGAGGCATTTCATACATTGCTGGTAGAAACATAAACCAGTATATACTCTTGGCAACATTTAATATTTAAAGGAAAAGGATTAAACATTCTCTTCCTATGGGAATAGTGTTTAACCATTTATGGTAACCAAATAGCACTGACTAATGAAATAAAGTCCTTTTTAGAATTCCAGTTAATGACTGGAAGGAATGATGAGATTAAAAATATCACCATACTGCAAACCTTGTTCTTTTTTTTTTTTTTTTTTTGAGACAGGGCCTCACGTGTATACTTCAGGCTGGCCTTGAACTCACTACGTAGCCCAGGCTTACCTTGAACTTGCAATGATCCTCCTGCCTCAGCTTCCCAAGTGCTGGGATTACACATGTGTGCCACCATGCCCAGTTCTGAATTTTTTTGGTTTTCATATTGCAAATCTTAAATAATCATTAAATATTTTTTCTATCTTTATAAAATTTCAAAAGATTGATAGGAAACATCAAATTGGAAGAATCACCTAGAGAAAAGCTGAATCCACTGATGAATCTCAGCATGTACAAGAGCAAGACAACCAGAAATAATGCACTAAAGTATGGAAAAGTAATAAGTATTAGGCCTGGGATTTGCTAAAAACTGTAACAACTACAAAAACGATAAAAGTGACAGACGAAGAAAGTCTGACCAAATGTTAGTAACTCCGAATCTCGGTGAGGAGGTTCATTATACCAGTATCTCTATTTTATGTATGTTCAAAAATTTATATAACGAAAATGCACACACCTGCTATGGTTTGGATATTGTTTGAGGGTGTCAGCCACGTTCATGTGCTAGAAGCTTGGTCTCAGTGTGGGGATGCTGAGAGATGGTGGAGCCTTTAAAAGACAGGCCCTGTAGGAGATGATTAGGCCACAGGGTACTGCACTCAGCAGGGATTAATGCTGGTCTCACAGAATGAATTCGATCTCATGACATTAGGGTATTAATAAAGTGAGGTTATCCAACACAATTGGTCCCTTCAGCAAATGGTCAGTTCCCCTTTTGTTTTTCTACCATGTTGTAATGCAGCAAGAGGGGTGGTCTTGCCAGGATGCCTGGTCATGCTCTTAGACCTAAAAACTGTGAGTTAAGTAAAGCTTTTTTTTTTTATAAAGTACCCGGCTGTGAATATGGGTGAAAGCAACAACAATCAGACTAATGTAGTATACATACCTTCATTTTTACATACGAATCAGCTTGTAATAATTTAATTTTGGATTCTAAATTAAAGATAAATGGAAAATCACTGAAAACAACAACATTGTCGATCTCTGCAGGTGCCTAAAATATAAACAGAGGCAATAATTTTGCAATTAAAGAAAATACTTCATTCTTTTACCTTATCACTTTCGATTATTTCCTGCTATGCTTTTTGAAATTTGCTTTTAGGAATCCAAATATCCTAAAAACAACTTTCCAAGAAAACACATTTTATTTACGAGAAAGAGATATTTAAGTTTTCAATGATCATCTAATTTAGCAAATTTGGCATTGTGAGGAGGAAATTTTCAAGTCTCAATTTGTCAAAGGGATATCTACACAGCTTTCAATGCGCCCTGTTTAAGGTATAAACATTTTTGTAAATGAACATGGTATTCTTACCAGTTTCTTCTCCCGCTTGAGCAGTCTTTCCCTATCTGCAGCAAAGTCCAAGATAACAGAGAGCTCATTTATGTTGAAAGTATTTTCTGGTAACTGACAGTTAGCTTTGTTTACCTTGAAAAGAATAGGACCTGGAATTACATTTCCTATTAATAAATTACCTAATTGATGAAATATAGTCATCTGTATATACCAAATAATCTTTCAGTGATGAAGTACAGTTAGATAATATCTCCATTTCCTGACCTATAATTTTCATAAAGAAATACGGACAAAGTATAAATTGTCATTAGTGAGATTAGGAAACTAATTCCTAGAGTTCACGTTACCTGGGACCTGTTTCTGGGTCTTAATAAGTATCATAAAAATCCAAGATACTTGTAGCAAATTCAGCACTCTTTCCGTGAACTAAAATATGTGAATTTGGCACACAGTTTTGTTATGCATGGGATAAACCAAGATGAAAATCATCGTGGGTGGATTTTCAGTGTCGGAGCAGTCATGGAGGTAGACTGTGGAGAGGAGGTTCTGTCCCAGCAGGTGAGGCAGACACAGGTCACAGCAGCTGTACAAGGTCTATAGTGACTGGAAGAACCACTTCACAGTGGCCCAGAGCAAAGCTTTGGAAAGCAGAGGCTGCTGACCTCTCCTGGGATGTGGCCTCCGGGGATGCCTACTCGAACCCCAGCTCCAGCCCCAGCCCCCACTAGGCCTCCGAAAACTGTCACTGGTAAATTTGGGAATAAATTGCTCCTGTCCTAGACAAAAAATTTTTAAAAAATTGTTCTGATATCATGCCCTGTGCATAGTTAGAGGGAATGAAATCCTAAAAGCAGTTCCACTCTTAGATATTTGCCCAGGGGAAATGAAAACATCTGTGTACCCAGAAACTTGTACACTAATGTAAATGGGTTAATCTTGTAAACATTATGTAGGAAAAAGAAACCAGACAGAAACAATCACATGACATGATTCCATGTACATGAAACGTCCAAAATAGGCAAATCTGTACAAACACAAAGTAGATTAGCGGTTTCCTAGAGCTGGGATAAGACAGGAGATACTGGAGTTTGGGAGGCACTAAGGGCTGACCACTAATAGAAATAGAACTTGTTGATGAAAATATTCTAAAATGTCTGTGGTGTAGGTTGTACCACTGTATGAATTTTCCTCCTGGAACAAGTCTATAACAAGCGGTAAGGGATTACTGTACTTTAAAAAATATTTGATTCCTCATGATTCATACCTGACTTCCTAAGATTCCAACTGAACTGTGCATGGTGACACAGGTCTGCAATCCCACACTCTGGGAGGCTGAGAAAGGAAGAATGCAAGTTCACGCCCAGCCTGGGCAACTTAGTGACTTAGCCAGAGCAGGTCTCAAATTTTAAAAATTCTGAAAAGTGCTGGGGATAGAGCTCAGTGTTCAATACAGAATCAGGAAAAGAAAAGAGAAAAAAAAAAAAAACCAAAAAGAAAGAAAAAGAAAAAAGACTCCAGCAGGCTGAGATCTAAGGAATTGTGATTTAATAAACTGATGTATACATCTTCAGATGAAGACTTACCTTATGCACTTCTTTCATCATTTGTAGCAGAGTGTTGAAATTACAGTGACTCTGATAGTTTTGAATTGGATGATGCAGTTCAGAGATGATGGCTGTTTTAAGCATCTGGACCAACGTGTTCAAAGAAGAAGCTTCCAAACATGCCCAACACTCTTCTGAGGGGTATAAAATCAACCGTGATAAGTATGGTCTTCCTCTCAACTCTCAAACCCCTTGGTTTTTACTGGGTTCTTTAATATAAGAAATAGATATTTTCCATTTCTGATTACATAATTCATAAATTATCTTTTCTATCCTCCTGGGCAACACTTATTATCCACAGAAGCGGGGAAAAGATTTTTTTCTCCAATTAAGAATCATTAAGACTAACAGCTCAAATTCAGGATTTGAAGAAATGTGTTGATGGTTCATATTTATGCTCAATTTACTGACTTTGTAATTTTCAAACTGAAAATTTTATAGGATATCTATACAACCTGAAAACATACATAGATGAATACACATACAAAATATTATGAAGGATACTTTTCATTTATAAAAATCAAACAATATTATCTATGCTTTTAGATTTTATGAACAATAGTTACACAGGCAGATAGATTTTTTAAGTTGTCAGTAACTAATTTAATGTTACTAAGATTGCAACCTGCATTTTGATGCCTTTACAGGACAATTCTCAGAAAACAACCCTATCGAATGTTAAAGTAAATTACCATGCTAATGTAATTAAAACAGTATTAACCGGATGGTGTAAAGCAGTTCAATACAGCAGAGTAGAGATTCCATGAATGGACTCAACTACACATGAGATTTTAGCGTATGGTAAAGCTGGTACTGCATATTAGTAAGAATAAAGAAGATTTTAATAAATGTGTAAGGAAAATTGGAAATTAGTGTATTAAAAAATAACATTTAACCAAGATAAAGTCTACATGGTTCAAAGATTTAAACATGAAAATGAACTAATAAAAATTATAGTAGGACAGAATGAAATTCTGTCATTTGCAGCAACATGAGTGGAACTGAAGGACATCACGTTAAGTGAAATAAGTCAAGCACGGAAAGACAAACATGCCATGTTCTCACTTCCATGAGGAAGCTAAAGATGATCTCAGAGAAGTAAAGTGGTTACCAGAGTCTGGGAGCTGAGGGGAGGTGAGGCTGCAGGGAAGATGGCAAAGAGATGTGGGGCTGTAGCTGCATAGGAAGAATGACTTCTAATGTTCTAAAGCATGGTAGAAGAGCTATGGTTAACAATGATTAATTATTTCAAAATAGCTAGTAGAGAGGACTTTGCATAATGGCTGAGATGATAAATATGTCAATTAATCTGATCTAATCATTACATACTGTATACAGGTATTGAAATGCTATACTGTACCCATAAATTTACACAATTACTGTGTCAATTAAAATATTACAAAAGCAAGATATTATAGTAGGTACATGAGAATTTTAATAAATTTTTTAGAGTGAAGTAGGCTTCTTAAAATATGAACTCCAAATCTAGAAACCATGAAGGAAAATTTTACAATAATAGGATACAAAAAACATTTTAAAAATAATTTTGTACACTAAAACTACTGCAAAGTAAAATTTAAAAAGTAAATAGCCTAAGGAAATACATACTTTCAATTCCTATTATAAATGAAGGATTCACTTCTGTAGTAGTTTAAAGTTTCCAAAACAAAACAAATGTACTAATAACCAGTGGATGTACTAATTACTAATAACCAATCACAGAATATGAAGAACAAATAAGAGACATAAGAAAGAATATGAGACATAAGAAAACCAGTGCAACATCATCCATAGTAAGAAAAATTCAAATGTAAGAGATTTTTATTGTAGATAGCAAAGATCAAAGATTGAGGACACGGTTGAAAAGAACAGGGGCTGATATTTGTTGATGTTTAAATTGGTACATCCTTTATCAAAGTTGCCCTGTTGCCCCATTTTAGGGCTGCAGTTTATACAGACAACAACATGAATGGTGGCCACGTCAGGTTGGGTGACACTGCGGCTGTGGCATCAGTGAAGATCATTTGGAAAAATCTTTTAAGACAAAAATACACAATTTGATGCTGTAATTTTGCTTCCTGGAAACTCCTGCATGTGCAAATTTACATGCACAAAGAAAGGCCCATCAGCACTGTTACAGCCACAGAGGAGTACACACAACTGCCCATGGCATGTCCTCCGGAAGGAAGCCTCTCCAGCCAGAGCCCTGGCTCGGACCTGCCTCGTCCCCCACGGAGCCCTGTGTTGGGACCTCGGCCCCGCTGTGGTGATGCTAAGGTCATGGGGTCTGTATGAGGTGGGGTCTGGCGGGAGTCATCTGGGGACCTACCCCGAGACGGGATTGAGGCAGTTCTTGGCAGAAACTACTGTATTGTTTAGAAGCCCAAGACTGGCCCCATGCAGATGTGACCATCTGGTCCCGCACGTGCTCCTGCCATTACCATCGCCATGAAGTGACACAGCCAAGAGGACCCTCACCAGCGCTGAGATGATGCCAGCACCACACCCTTGAGCCCCCAACACTGTGATCTGAATAACTTTGCTGCATAGGAAACCTGCCTCAGGTATTTTGTTAGTGTGATGACAAGTTCATTGATAGAGCCAGTCAATAGATTAAGGCAGCTCTACTGATCCTGTAATGGAAGGATCTCCGTGATGCACCATTAAGTAAGTTGCACAAAGGAAGAATGTGAATGGTTTCTACTACTGAGAGAATAAAGAAAAGCCAGCTGTGGTAACGTGTGACTGTTATCCCAACGCTTGGGAGACAGAGGCTGGAATGTAGCACGTTTGAGGTCACCTTGTGATACATAGTAAGGTCCATGCCTGAACTTGTCTTCAAAAATAAAAATAAAAGCATAAAGAAAGAATAATAAACAGTGCATCTTTTGAAAGTTACACAAGAAACTAGAATCTGTAACATTTGTTCCAGGAGGGGAACTGAGTAGCTTATATTTCACTGTACATATCCTTTGTATCTTTAAGCTTCAGATATTTAACACTAGGTAAAAATTATAAAAAGAGTTTCTATTATATGGAATAAAATAAAGAATAACAAAGTTTAAAAAAAAAAGAATAACAAAGTTTAACCTTGTTTTTTATTACCCATGGTGAAAACATCTAAACTTTCAAAATAACATAGCAAAAAGTTTTAAAGTACGGATTTATCTTGACTTGATACTCTATATTTATCATGCTCTGATGTTAAACCACAGGTGTGGTGGTGTGCCTTAGTTTCACTTTCTTGGGAGGTGAAGGCAGAAGGATCTCTCGAACCTATGAGTCTGAGACCAACTTGGGCAACATAATGAGACCATATTTAAAAAGAATCTTTTAAACAGTCTAAGAACTACACTTACTTTGTATGGCAAGAGTAATGATTATAATAGATTTACTCTTTGCAATAATTCACATACCATGTATTCAAACATGAGTATATTTTGAAACCTTTTGTCCAAAATTTGCCATAACTTCTACTTCAGACAGTGACTCTCTATTGAGTGCATAAATAAGGTGATATAAAACTTACTCAGGACTTGTAAAGACTGCCTACTCATTTTAGAAACTGCCTGTGCAAATGGAATCACCAGGCTCCTCCAGTTGTTAGAATCATGCATCACAGGACACTCTGGGAGCAGGAGGAAAATTGACAGAGCCTCTTGGTGTGGTGAATGCCATGGAAGAGCTCCGAGCAGTTTATCCTGCAGACATTCAGTTACCTGTGGTTGAAACAGGATCAGGGAAAAGGCATGGATTACATGAGACACAGAGTATTGTGAGAAGCAAGCTATGAGACCAGAAGTTTCATTCTACTATGTTACAATTGGAATAATTATTTAGTTTTTCTGAAACCTACTGTTGGAATCCATCACTCTTTATTCCCCGAATGTCACTGAGGTAGTACAGGGGAGAGCCATCTTTGCTATTTTATATCAGAGTGCATGAATGAGATAAAGCAAAATCTCATGTATGTGGACAGAATGAGTGAACTATACATTCAAAATGAATGCAAAAACATTGAAAATACTGTAAGCTTGGTGTGGTAGTGTGCGCTAGTTTCAGCTTCTCTGGAGAGGAAGACAGAAGGATCTCTTGAACTCGTGAGTTTGAGACCAACTTGGGAGACATAATGAGACCCCATCTCAAAAAAAAGAGAGCAATCTTTCATACAAGTCACATGAGAATTTTTACATACACAAACATTTGTATCTTCCTGCCTTTTTGTCCCCCCCCCCCTCATTTATCAGTGGAAATTTTTCAGAGTAAAAATAGTTATGAATTTTTATATTATCAGCCACAGATTAAATTTTAAAGTAAAACACACACAATAACATATTAAACAGGTATAGTGGTGCACATCTATGATGCTCATGCTCTGAGAGGTTGAGGTAGGATGATCACAAGCTTGGTCCAGCTTGGCCAACATAGGAACTGTCTAAAAATAAAAATAAAAATGGGCTGGGCTTATAGCTTAATATGAAGACCATTTTGGGGTTCAGTCCCTGGGACCAAAGCAAACAACACCCCCCCCATCAACCTAAACATATTAATGGGAATAACTTATATGTTATTCTTTATATTTGTTTGAACATTAATCGAGTACTCACCAGGTATCAGGTAATGTCATTTAAATTATTTAATTATTTAATCTTATGAATAATTATGTAAGGCAGTTTTTGCTTCATTTGGTTTTTTTGTTTGCCTTTTTTTTTTTTACCTTGTTTTACAGACGAGGAAGGTGAGTTAAAAAATTTTAGAGGGAAAAAGTCACTCAATTAGTAACAGATCAGGGATCTGTACCCAGATCTATCTGACCTAAAAATCTCACATGGGAGAGAAATGCCTACGTTCTCCTCATCAAACTCTTTCACTTTCCTTCGAGGTTCACAGGAAGGTGCTATTTCCCAGCCTCCCCTGCAGTGGCGTGAGCCATGTGACTGAGCCCTAGCTAAGGAGCATGGGTGGAGGTAATGGGAAATACTTTCAGGCATGGCTCCAAAAACCTCTCGTGCCACCTTTGATAGGCCAAATGTAAGTGACTCCATGCAAGATTTTACCACCCAAGAGACTAAAAACTGGAAAAAAGAACCAGTGAAGAAAAAAATTTGGGCAGAGCTGCCTTCCACCTCCACCCCTCATTGGACTAGGATGAGAGAAAGAAATGTTTATTGTGTTAGGCCACTGGATATGGAAATTGCTTGTTACAGTGGCTAGCATTATTTATTCTATCTAGTATAACTATACTCTTAACTGAGTGTCTGCCTATAGGTGTTTTAAGGACTAAATACAATGACACATACCATAATAAACTGTGAAGTGCTCTCCATTTCTTTTATTGCATTAATAGTCTTAAAATTCGTTTTTCACATCCTTAAAAGCACACTATATCTGTGGACTGGTAATAGGTGTTATGTGGGAAAACAGCATCACAAAGTCAATAATTCCAAGAAATGTAGGTTCAGAAAAATTTCTTTCAGAGAATGTGTGACTTACTAACATGCATCACAACTTCATAATGACATGGAATGTTCCCAAAGTGATTTCACAAAGAACACTTTCCCACAGAGCATTCCGTGGTACTGATATTCCTCAGAACTCTGACTGGGCCTAGCACCTGTTATCTCCTATGTCAGCTAAATCAATAAATACATGTATATTATAACACTACTACTATTTTTCATCTTGTAAAATAAAAATAAGAGTAACTACTTGACAACAAAGAACTCTCCTTCTTTCTCTTTAAAATGCATAAACTCATTCAGGCTACAAAAAAGGCATAGATTAAGTTTCCTGGTGCTACAACTCAAACCAAGGGCCTTGCATACGATAGGCAAATGCTCTCCCACTGAGCTATATCCCCAGCCCTGAAGATTAAATGAAAGACATTTAGCAGGTGTGGTAGAACTTATCTGTAGTTCCAGCTCCCTGGAGGCTGAGGTAGGAGCATCATAAATTTGAGGTCAGCCTAGGCAATTTAATGAGACCTTGTCTCAAAAAAAGAAAAAAGTTCTGGGGAAGTATCTCAGTGGTAGAGTGCTTGCCTAGCATGTGAAGACCTGGCATCAATCCCTAGTACAGAAAAAACAAAAACAAAAACCAGCAAACCGAAGGTGGTAGAGGTACAGTGACGCATAAAAAAGGCTTTATGGCAATTCCCTTGTCTGACTAAGCAGGACCTTCTGAGAGTAAAGCTGCTTTAGAGCCCCTCTCTGGGGTCTTCTCTGCCAGGAAGGAGACCAACCATTCAGACCACTTGCCCCTGGATGAGAAATTGTGTAAGTGAACATTATTACGCATTGTCATCCCTTCCACCTGTCCTCCAAAAGCCCATTTTTTTCTTTTCACAGAAGCCCTTTCTCCTGTCTCCCTTTTCCTTATACACTGGTACATAAACCCTACCCCTAGCGTTCAGAGAGTCTCTTTATTTTATCTCGGTGCTCCTGAATGCAGGTAAATACCACATGTCTTCCTCTCTCCTGTGCTATAGACTGAATGTGTCCCTCCAAAATTCATTTGTTCAAATCCTCTGCCTCGATATGATGGCATTTAAGAAGCAGGGCCTTTTGTAGATGATTACGTCACAACACAGAGCCCTCATAGATGAGATTAATGCCCTCATAAATGAGATGCAGAAGAGACCATTCGCCCCTTCCACTATGTGAAGACACAGGGAAAATACAATCAACTGTAAATCAGAAATTTGGCCCTCATCAAATACCAATTACACCGGCACCTTGGATTTCCCAGATTCCAGAACTCTGAGTAGTAAAATCTCTTTTTTCATTGAGTTTTTTGTTCTGTTTTGAGATGGGGTCTTGCTGTCTCAGCCAGGCTGGTCTTGAACTCCTGGGCTCAAGAGGTCCTGCCACTTCAACTTCCCAGGCAGCAGCACCTGAGGCATGTACCCCCCCCACCTGGCTAATTTGCATTATTTATATAACAGAGTTCCATTACGGAATTCTGTTATAGCAGTCCCACAACATAAAGACATTCTTCTGGTTATCTGTCTACTGTTAATTCGACTTCTTCCCTTGTAATAAACACTGCCCCCCATTCCAGCTCCAACCATAGTCCTCTTCCACCCAGCTCCCCACAAAACTCAACTGCAATCATGTTTGTGTCTGTAAAGCAATTCTATAATTCTATTTCTCAAGTAAGTAGTGCCTATTACCGTGGAAGAAATCCATTCCTTTTCCATTAACTTCTTGAACGTATCTCTTGCCATCTGTAAATCCACATAAATAGAAATTGTTTCTCCAGTTTCTCTTTGACTACAAGAAACATAAAAGGCCATATAAACAGACAGAAAAGGATATTTCTAAACTTCACGTGTCATTATTGTTTTAACTTATTACAAATAAGACATAAACAAGAGAAAAACATGCAAGTTTTATTAAAATTACTTGTACATTGGGATCTTTACAAGAAAGTGAAGTCTGAAGAAATGATCTAAGCATGATGCTTTTATACTTTTTATACAAAAACAATCTGTGAAGAAATAACAGAACAAATGCATCTCTGGACTAGGATAGTAAATTCTAGAGATGCTACCAGTAGCGATATAGGAGTGTTAGAGCTAGTAGAAATAAGGGATATTCCTATGAGGGGATATTCCCATGATATTCAGGTTCTTTACAGCTCCACTTACCAGTATCTAGTGTTTAAAGCTATTTTCTCATTTTGGTATGAGAAACACCTTTTCTGTAACACCTCTTTATGGCTTACTGCATGTAAGAAAAGATGGGCCTAATAGACTTTGCTGAAGTTACAATTTCTTGGGTTGTTTCAGCTTAAAATGGTCAATATAACAGTTCGGCATATTTTGTGCTGACATATCCTTAACTCCTCCCAACATGGAATAACCTGGAGCCTGCAGCCAGAGTGAGGAGGAGGAAGGTTATCTGCCTGGGTGAGTTTCTCCCTTCCAGTATTGAAGGAGCAAATGTGGGAGAAGGATGGACGAGGGAGAAGAGGGAAGCATTATCTAGATTTATTTTTCTGCCTTTGGCTGGGATAAGTATAGGGGAACAGGGATGCTTTTGGGATTCTAGAAAGATACCACTCAATGAGCTGCCAGCAGGAGGCCACAGCACTGAGCTTTGTTCGGTTCTCTAGTTCCTGGATGATGTCACTGGGACTCAACACGTTCTAGCTCTTTAAGCTAATTTAGAATGTAGCTGAGTTAAGAACAAACAGGACAGGAGGGGATAAAGTATGTATATAATAATTTTCTGAACCAGTGAGCCAATTTAAAGCTAGGTGACAAGAAAGGGGCAGCTCATGACCAGGTGAAAGAGAACTAGAATGAGTTACACTGGTTACAGACAGGCCCTTAGGGCACCAGGCTCTGGGGGAGGCAGAGGGTAGTCTAAGGTCCCTTGAGGCTCCTAGTATGCCAGTTTCTCCCTCATACACCCAGATACTACTTTGGAGAGCTCCAAGAAGGAGCAGAAATACAAGGTCTAAATATTGAATGTTAAAAGAGTTGTTTAAACTAATAGTACTGATTTGATTGTGTTAAATCAAACAGGAGAAAAATTAGATATTCCTCTAAAGTAATAAGTAAAAACAAATACAATCTATTTCCTTTACTGATCCCATACAATATGAACCATAAAGTGAATTCTTGGTTTCTAAAATCATGTTGATTTAGTGGATCAGGTGTAGATATAAAGATCCTGAAAAGGGCATCATTTCCTCCATTCGGGTAGTAGAGAAAAGCAGTGTGGAGGAAGTAAACAATGTTAATTAAGAATTAAAGTTCATAATGGTCCAGTAGAAGATTATTTAATAAAATAGAGGAATCCTATAGCAACCTATGGAGTTCTATATGTTGAGCTCTATGTATTAATAACAAAATTCACACATTAACTGATTCTGAACTTTTCATTTTAATTATTTCCTAGTGTTTTAAATGAAGGTAAACCTCATAGAAGTATTACCTTTTCTTTAAAAAGCTTGCAGTCAGACAAGCAGGAGATGAAAATATCATTCCAATTTCACTGCAAAAGTAGTAACAAGGGTTAAATCACAACATACTCTAAAGCATGCCTCCTTTTATCTTATGTCAAACTAAATAACTGATGCCAGGGAATCATTATTAATGAAAATATTCTAAGACTCTCCTGAATTCTGGATTTAGTACTTTGTACATACTGCTAAATTTCACCAAAATCCTTTATAACTGATTTTCTACAGTCATTTAGATTAAAATAAAATCCATCATTCTGAAGACAAAAACTCACAAAACTCCAGAGAGTAAACTATGAAGATATGAAAACAGACCAAATTACTGGGGGCTTTGGGAACTTGGTAGAACTATTCCTGCATCTCGCTCACTTAGCAAGGTGCCTGAGATATTGCACACTCCCAATATATCTCTTATTTATATTAATGATGAACGAATGAATAAAGAGTAACTATCCACAGTCACAGGTGGTGGAAGAGAACCATAGTCAAAATGCAAATGCCTTCACAACAAAGCCAACCCTTCTTTCTTAGACCTAGAATAAAATGACTAGTGGTTCAGAAACATAAAAATGGTTTACAATTTATCAAACAGAGTCACCTATTAGCAGCTTCCCGTTCACCGCTTCTTTTTATTGTTGTCCATGTTTTTGCCAAAGACTCATTAATTCGGCTTATCTCTGGCAGGGTTTTCCTGGAAACACCTTTGGAGCTAGTACACTTCCAGGAAGAAAAAAGCAAAAATGAGCAGGAAACAAAGATATGGGTTGAGTAATCAGCAACGCAGTGAAGCATCTGGTATGGGTGGTAGGCGGGCCCTACCCTCTTAGTCAGGCTTTTGGTAGGTGGAGCTTTGGCATCAGCCTTGCCTGGCCTTCTATGTCTTAGTCTGCGTCACTTTGCACAGTATGACCCTTACTTTCGTTATTTAAAAAAAGGGAGAAAACACAAAAGAATAGAAAACAGGGACTCAGATACTTGTAAATCAATATTCCTTACCGCGTTGTAAGTGAATATTTTCACAACAGTCAAAATATGAAAGTAAGCCAAGTGTCTCAGCAAATGAATGGATCTAAAAATGTGGTATATACATGCAAAGGAATATATTCATCCTTAAAAATTAATTAAGATATATTACATACATACACCAACTCTTCATAAGCAATGTAGTCATTATATATTGTAAACATGTACTAATAAACAATAAAAATCGAAAAAAAAATGCTTCAATAAAAAAAGGAATGATAGTCTAATACATGCTACAGTATGGATGAACTTCGAAAACATGCTGAGTGAAGCAAGACATAAAAAGACAAATATTGTATGGTTCCATTTACATGATGTATCTAGAATTCTGTAGGCAAATTTATAGAAACAGAGTGTAGAAGTTGCCCGGGGCTGAGGGAAGAGGGGAATGAGGAGCTATTCAAGAGTTACAGAGTTTCTGTTTGGGTTGATGAAAAAGTTTTGGAGACTGATAGTGGTGAGAGTTCTACAACACTGAGAATGCAATTAATGCCAACAAATAATCTACTTAAAACGGTTAAATTAGCAATTATATAACATAAAAAATGGAATAACAACATCTACCTCTCTGGGCTTTTGTTAAGATTAAATAGCATAGGCCGGGGATTTAGCTCAGTGGTCAGAGTGCTTGACTTGCAAGCACAAGGGCCTGAGTTCAATCCCCAGCACCATAACCACCCCCCCAAAAAAAACAAAGATTAAATAGCATAAATGATACAAAATTTGTAGTAGGCTCTCAATAATTAGTTTCTTTGTCCGATTTAGTCACCACAGATTTTCACTTTTATACCGTGATTCTCAAACTTTAGTGTGTATTAGAATCCCCCAATGTGATTTTGGTGGGCTTGTTCAAGCAGATTGCTAGAACTCAGACCCAAAGTTTCTGATTCTGTTAGTCAAGAGCAGAGCTCAAGAATTTCAAGGTCCTAGAGAAACAAATGCAATTCAAATCTAAAACTTGTAGACGGAAAGAAATTATAAAGATCAGAGTGGAAATTAATGAAATTAAGAATAAAAAAACAGTACGAAGGGTCAATGAATCAAAGAGTTGGCTCTTTGACAGGATAAATAAGACAAACCCTGAACCAACCTTAAGGAAAGAAGGAAAGAAAAGACCCACGACAATACAAATAGAAATCACAATGAGAGTGGACATCTTTGTCTTGTTCAGGCTGATAACAAGCAGTGGAATTGAGTCAGTAATAAATACTCTGCCAACCAAGACAAGCCAAGAATCTGATGGACTTGCCATGAATTTTAGCACAACTTCAGAGAACTAAGGTCATACTCCTCAAACCTTTCCATGAAATTGAAAAGCAAAAAATGCTGCCAAACTCATTCCTTTTGAAACCTGCATTACCCTGATATCAAAACCAGAAAAAGACTCAGAACCAAACCAAACCAAACCAATATACTTCATGGCAAGCTCCTTAAGTAAACAGATGCAAAACTCCTCAACAAGACATTTGCAAAACAAAATGCAACAAATCATTTATAAATCACATGGCATGACCAAGTCTGGTTCATCCCAGATATATGAGGATGGTATGACATATGGAAGCCAATAAATGTAAGATATTATATAAATTAAAGTAGGGATAAAAACCACATGATCATCTCAACAGATGCAGAAGAAACCTTTGACAATATCCAACATTGACTCATGATATAGTTACCAAAGGACCTTATCTCAAACTACAATAAGCCATTTATAACAAACCTGCAATCAACATCACACTAAATGGGGGAAAATTGAAAGTATTACCTCTAAAATCAGGAAGAAGACAAGGATCCCTTCTACTACCATGCCCGTTCATTATAGTCTTTGAAATTTTAGCAAGAGCAATCAGGGAAGAGAAAGAAATAAAAGGGATATGAATAGGAAAGGAAAAAGTCAAACTATCTTTATTTGAGGATGACATGGTACTTTCATAGAAGAACCAAAAATATTTTACCAAAAGACTTCTAGAGCTAATAAACAAAGTCAGCAAAGTGGTAAGATACAAAGTCAACAAACAGAAATCAGTAGCATTTCTGTACACCAATACTGAACATACTGAGAAAGAAATGAGAAAAACAACCCCATTTACAGTAGCTCCAAAAAAACCCCTAGGAATCAACCTGACCAAGGAGGTAAAAGACCGCTATGATTAAAAACTACAAAATTCTGCAGAAGGAGACTGGAGAAGATGTCAGAAAATAAAAAGATATTCCCTCTTCCTGAATAGGCAGACTCAATATTGTAAAAATGGCCATGTTACAAAAATGATATATAGATTTAAGGTAATTTCAATCAAAATACCAAAAGCATTTTTCACAGGACCAGAAAAGGTACTAAAATTCATATGGAACTAGAAGAGATCCAAATAGCCAAAGCAATCCTGAGCAAAAAGAGCAAAGGGAGGCATTACAATCCAGATTTCCAGTTACATGACAAAGATTCAGTAATCAAAACAGCATGGTACTGGTGCAAACTATACATGTAGATCAGTACAATAGATGGCACAGAAACGACTCCAGAAACCTTTAGTTATCTAGTCTTTGATAAAAGGGTAAAAACAAATGTTGGAAAAAGAAATCTTCTTTAATAAATGGTGCTAGGAAAACTGGTTATTCACATACAGAAGAAGGAATCTAGACTCTCTACTAAAATCAGATAGAAATGGATTAAATACCTAGATATAAAAACAGAAACATTGAATCTGCTGGAAGATAAATAGGCAAAACACTTGAAGATAGACCTTGCATAGGTAACGGTTTCCTGAACAGAACCTCAATTATATAAGAAGTAATTCTAAGAGTCAACACAGGATTATATCAAACCAAAAAGTTTTGCACAGCAAAGGGAACAATAAAAAGAACAAAGAGATAACCTATGGAATGGGAAAAAATTCTTTTTCCAAGCTACTTATCAGAGGACTAATATTTGGAATATATAAAGAATTCAAAAAATTACAACCCCCAAAGAAAAGATCCAATAAAAATGAGCAATTGAAATGAATAGACACTTCTCAAAAGAAGAAGTACAAATGGCCAGTAAGTATTTTTTTGATAGAGAATAACTAGAATTTATACAGTTCTCTTGGAGGATTTTCATGCGTATTATTTTCACACAAGAAAAAAATTGAATACAGTTTATTAACAGTTAGCATATCCTCTCAGAATGAAACTTACTGTGACCTACAATGGGCTCTGCGAAGAGCTCATGAGCAAACTCTTGCCTGATATTGATGATTAATCAGGCATAAGAACATTCAGGAGTAGGATCATTGACAAACAAGGAGGCTCATACAGACTTCAGAGAAATACGGTGTGTGAATGTTTGTCTAATTGTGCGTCAGGTTTTTTTGAACAAATTCCCACCAAAACGATTATTTACAGAGGTGATGCATCTGTTTCAGAATCTATAGAAAGCTTTTTGCTTTGCTGTCACCATATATAATGGATTAAATGAAGTTTTACTAGGCTCTGTTGCCAGTTTTCCTAATTTAGTTGCTATAGCAATCTGTAGCCAAAGCTGGATCATTAGATAGAGTAACTGAGCAATTAAAAGGAACTAACATTGACTTCCAGGAAGATGGCGGAGTGGAGAGAATCAGAGTAAGAGCCTCTCTGAGATTTGTTGTCCAGACACTGTAATACAGCAATTTCGGGAAGAGAAGGAGGGAAGTGTGTTCTCAGGACCCAGTAGGGATCTGAAGCAAGAGTTGAAGCCCACGGGGAAAGCAAAATGAGAGACCAGCCCAGAAGAACGTAAAGGACTGACGGTGCTTTCTCCCAGAGCTCCGGCTCACAGCCCCGGCTCACAGCGCTGCCTCACAGCACAGTTTGCAGCCCCCAGGTCACAACCCTGGATCATGGTCTGGGCTCACAGCTTCAGGTCACGGCCCGGCTCACAGCAGCAGCTTGCACCCCGGGTCACAGTCAGAGCCCCCGCTCATAGCCTCTGCACACAGCCCAGCTCACAGCCTCTGCATGCAGCCTGGCTCACAGCCTGGTCCACAGCCCCAACTTGTGGCCCCAGCTCTCAGTGAGTGACGCAGTTTGAGCCTGCAGATGCACAGTGACTACCGGAGACCCCAAAGACCTCCATGGAAAGACACACAAATGGAGCAGAGCAGTGGACACTGAAGACTGCAGTGGCTGGCGAGTTACCTGAGTCATCTGATCTCAGATGGCCCCCAGGAGAGGGTGGCAATTGGCCTATCGCCATCTTGGAAAGGGGCTGAGCTCAAAACTCAGAAAAGCTGCTAGTGGCTTTTGGTGCTGGGGCAAAGGTGGGCAAGGCAGGGCAAGGTGGGGCAAGGTGGGGCAAGGTGGAGCAGAGTTCAAATTCAAATTGGAAGAAGGGAAAGGAGCCAAGTTCAAACTGGCAGGGAACTAAGTCCAAGCCGGTGGGAGACACATAGTGTGTCTCCAGATGAACAAATTGGATTTCAACCCCACAGCCAGTGATCAGGCTGAACTTGAATGGAACGGGTGAAGCCTTGCTATTGAACCCAGCTGGGAACACTTGCTACCATGCCAAAATCTACTGCTGGGATTAATCAACAAGGACCTGGGTCTGTCTACTCTGTCTACCAGTGACAGCAGAGACACCTGGAAGCAGACTTTTTTTTTTTTTTTAATATTTTTTCCCTCTTCGCTCTTCTTTTTCTTGTTTTTATAGGAAAGTGACTTTCTAGTTTTTTGCTGGGTTTTTGTTGTTGTTGTTGCTCTTCTGTTCTTGTTTTACTTCTTCCTTCTCTCCTTTCCTTCTATTCCTTTACTAGTTCCCCAGAGTTTGCATAATTTCCCCCTGGCTTCCAACCTGGATTCTCATCTCTTTCTCTTCTTCTATTTCTCTCTTTTCCTCCTAATCTCTTTTGAATTTTCTCCTCTGAGAGTAAAATCACCATACTGAGAGCATATTTACTTCATACAAGTTTCTAGTTTATTGGGATACTGTTATATAACCACAAACCTAGTTCATAAGGTATAAAGTGGCAGATTAATAGTTACTACAGTTTGTTATTTTCTAGACTGCGTCTGATACTATTGTTGTTGCTGATAGTACTACTTTAGCCAAGGTGACAGAATTGTTCTACTCAGTTCTTCCTTGCATGTCAAGACTAAGATTGGCAGAGGGTCACAAATAACACTATAGGCCACGGTCAAAGAACTGAGGACTGGCCAAATAGATAGCAACTTCTCAGCCCCAATAAATTGAAAAGGCAAGATCTTGCAACAGACTCATACTACAAAAACCAGCTACACCTCTAAGACATCTCTGAGGAAGTAGTCACTTCCAAAAGGTTCTCAAAACTAACAATAAAAGCTAACTGCCATAGGAAATTCATAAGCATCAACCCAGGAACTAAACTAAAGAAAAAATAGAAAATGAGAACATGCACAAATAAGATGCAACACCATACCTCCAGCTCAGCAAAAGCAAACTCAGGGGGTAATGAAGTGGAACAATCCAAAAGCTTCCGACCCAGACTCCTGGAAGCAGTAACAGCAGAAGTAACAAAGCAGATGAGTGAGGCTCTAGAAAACATCAAAACAGAAATCATTTCCAGAATGAAAGACATGATTAGTGACTCTAGAGCAGATACAGATAAAAAAATAGAAGAGCTTAGAAAAATGATGGGAACCATAAATGCCCAACACAGGAAAGAAATGGAATACATGTAACAGATTCAAACAGATTACCAAGAGATTAAAAATTCTATTGAAAGTATTGGCAGTAGAATGAAACAATGTGAAGAGAGAATCTCAGATATAGAAGACAAGATTGTGATTAATGATTGAGAAAAGAAAGAGTTCTTCAAAATGGTAAGGGACTATAAAAAATCAATACAACAGCTGCTAGATGACATGAAGAAAAATAACATAAGATTGATCAGAGTCAATGAAAAAGCAGGAGATACCACAAATCACATAAGAAACCTGTTCACAGAAATAATGGCAGAAAACTTCCCAAGTATGGAAAAAGAACTGGGCGTACAGATAAGTGAGGCATACAGAACTCCAATTAGCCATGATCAACAAAAATCTACCCCAAGGGATATAATAGTCAAGTTTCCAGAAATTCAACACAAGAACAGAATATTGAAAGCTGTTAGAGAAAAGAAACAAATAACCTATGAAGGAAAGCCCATTGGAATCACAGCAACTTCTCAACACAAACCCTCAAGTTAAGGAGAGCTTGGAGTGAAGTATTTCAAGCCCTAAAAGACAACAACTTTCAGCCCAGATTGATATACCCTGCAAAACTGTCTTTCAAAATTGATGAAGAAGTAAGATACTTCCATGACAAAGAACACCTGAAGAGATTCATGACCACCAAACCAGCACTCCAAAATATTCTGAAGGACATTCTGTGTGATGGTTGATTGATTGTGTCAACTTGTAAGAGAAGCTTAACTAAATTGGTTTAGCAATTCTACACCCCAGGGTGTAGAAGATCCACTCTAGGCCAGCCCATTCTCTAGATGGTATAAAAGGGGAATGAAGAGGAATCTAGCCCAGCCGGTTTCTTTGGGATCGGTTTTGCTTCCATTGGAGGAGCTCCAGACCTTCACCTGGATATTTCAGACCTCTAGACCTTCGCCTGGATCCTTTGGGCCTCCAGGCCTTTGCTTGGATCCTTCTGACCTCCAGACCTTCGGCTGGGCCCTCCGGATCTACAGCTTGCAGAAGGACCCTCTGCCCGCTACCACACCTGACTTGTAAGAAGCCAGAGGAAGCCAAACTGTAAGCTCTTAAGTATTCATATATCTACTATTGTATCTGTTTCTCTAGAGAATACTGACTAATACATTCTGGAAACAGAAAACGAGGACTACAACTCCAGGAATTGCAACAGAATGAATCCTTCAGGCAAGGCAAGTAATTAAACAGAAGGGAAAACTAGGAATCCAACAACAGGTAAATAATAGGACAAGAATAAGTCAACATATGTCAGTTATAACCATCAATGTAAATGGTCTCAACTCGCCAATCAAAAGAAGCAGACTGGCAGAATGGGTCAAGAAGCAAGATCCAGCAATATGCTGCATAGAAGAAACACATTTAATTCAAAAAGAAATTCATAGACTGAAAGTCAAAGGATGGAAAACAATACTTCATGTGACAGGAATCCAGAAAAAAAGCAGGGGTAGCCATTCTATTTGCAGACAGAGTGGATTTCAAGCCAAGACTCATTAGGAGAGACAAAGAAGGTCACTACATCCTTGTAAAGGGAACAATCCAAGAAGAAGAGATGATAATCATGAATATTTATGCACCAAATACCAGTGTGCCTAATTACATATAACAAATATTGACGGACATGAAAAACCAAATAAGCACCAATACGATTGTAATGGGGGACTTCAATACCCCACTGTCACAAATAGAAAGATCAACTAGACTAAAAGTCAAGAGGGAAATATCAGAATGAAACCAAACTCTTGAACAAATGCACCTAGTAGATGTATACACAGTATTCCACCCCATGACATCAGAATACACATTCTTCTCAGCTGCACATGGGACTTTCTCCAAAATAAACCACATACTAGCTCATAGAATATGCTTAAGTAAATGCAAAGGAATCAAAATTATCCCATGCATACTATCAGACCATAGTGCTTTGAAACTAGAAATAAACAGCAGAAGGAACCACAAAAATTCCATAAACACATAGAAATTAAGTAGCACCCTCCTGAACAATCAGTGGGTCAGAGAAGAAATTAAAGAAGAAATTAGACAGTTTCTACAATTGCATGATAGTGCCAATGCAACCTACCGAAATTTGTGGGACACAATGAAAGCAGTTCTACGAGGGAAATTTATAGCATTGAACGCCCATATCAGAAAAACAGAGAGAGCTTGAATAAACAACCTAATGTTGAGCCTCAAGCTTCTAGAAAATGAAGAGCAACTCAAACCCAAAGCCCGTACATAGGAGAATATTATAAAGATTAGAGCTGAAATTAATGTAATTGAAACTAAGAAAACAACATAAAGAATCAATGAATTGAAGAGTTGTTCTTTGAAAAATTAAATAAAATTGACAAACCCTTAGCCAGCCTTATAAAAAAAAGGGAAGAAAAGACTCAAATCAATTAGGGATGAAAAGGGTGAAATCACAACAGATTCTGCAGAAATCCAGAAGACTATCAATACCTACTTTGAGAACCTGTATTCTAATAAGATCGAAAATACAGAAGAAATAGACAGATCCTAGATACATATCAATTACCAAAATTGGACCAAGAAGATACAAAAACTCTAAATAACCCAATATCAGCCACTGAAATTGAAGAAGTAATTAAAAACCTACCAACAAAGAAACCCCAGGTTCTGATGGATTCACTGCTAAATTCTACAGGAAATTTAGAGACGATTTAATGCCACTAATTCTGAAACTCTTTAATGAAATTGAAATAGAAGCAAAACTCCCAAATTCATTCCTGGAAGCAAGCATTACCCTGATACCAAAGCCAGAGAAGGAGCCAACAAAAAAAGAAAACTACAGGCCAATCTCATTAATGAACATAGATGCAAAAATCCTCAATAAGATACTGACAAACAGAATGTAAAAAATCATCAAGAAGATTATACACTATGAAGAAGTAGGATTCATTCCAGGGATGGAGGGATGGTTCAACATATGCAAATCAATAAATGTGATACACCATATTAACAAACCCAAGGACAAAAGCCACATGATCATCTCAATAGATGCAGAAAAGGCATTTCACAAGGTCCAACACCCATTCATGATAAAAAGCCCTGCAGAAAATTGGAATAGATGGTCTTTACCTCAATCTGATAAAAGCCATCTATGACAAACCAACAGCCAACATCATACTAAATGGTCAAAAACTAAAAGCTTTCATTCTAAAATCTGGAACAAGACAAGGATGTCCACTCTCACCACTCTTATTCAGTATAGTTCTGGAAACATTAGCCACAGCAATTAGACAAGAGAAAGAAATAAAAGGAATAAGGATAGGAAAAGAAGTTAAATTATCATTATTTGCAGATGACATGATACTCTATATAGAAGACCCCCAAACTCCACCTAAAGACTTCTAGATTTAATAACCAAATTCAGCAGCATAGCTGGATACAAAGTCAACACTCAGAAATCAATAGCATTCCTGTACACAAACAACAGACTCACTGAGAGAAAAATTAGGGAAGCAACATCTTTCACAATACCATCCAAAAAAATGAAGCACCTAGGAATCATATCTAATGAAGGAAGTAAAAGATGTATAAATTGAAAGCTACAGTACTCTGAAAAAGCAGATAGAAGATGATACCAGAAAATGGAAAGATATTTCTTGCTCCTGGGTAGGAAGAACCAATATAGTGAAAATGGCCATACTCCCAAAACTGCTATACAGATTTAATGCAATCCCAATTAAATTACCCATAGCATACCTCACAATTGGAGAAGACAATCCTAAAATTCATTTGGAACCAAAAGAAACCTAGAATAGCAAAAGCAGTTCTGGGCAACAAAAGCAAAGCAGGGGCCATCACAATCCCTGACCTAAAACTATATTACAAAGCTATTGTAATAAAAACAGCATGCTATTATCACAAAAACAGACCCCAGGACCAATGGAACAGATTAGAAGATGAAGAAACACGTCCAAACACTCTCAGTCACCTTATCTTTGACAAAGGGGCCAAACAACCTCACTGGAAGAAAGATAGCCTCTTTAATAAATGGTGCTGGAAAAACTGGCTCTCCACATGCCGAAGGTTAAAACTAGACCCATATCTTTCCCTGTCCACTAAGCTAAAATCAAAGTGGATCAAACATCTAAATATCAAAACAGAAACACTAAATCTATTGGAAGATAGAATAGGTAGAACCTTTGAAGACATAGGTGTAAACAAAGACTTTATGAACAAATCCCCAGTTGCCCAGGAAATATCACAAAGAATCAACAAATGGGACCTGATCTTATTATAAAGGTTTTGCACAGCAGAAGAAACTACCAACAGAGTGAAGAGCCATCCCACAGAGTGGGAAAAAATTTTTGCCAGCTATTCCTCTGACAAAGGACTAGCATCTCGAATATATAAAGAACTCAAAAAAAATCAGACCCCCCCCCAAACTTAAAGACCCAATCCAAAAGTGGGCAGCAGAAATAAATAGACACTTCTCAGATGAAGAAGTAGAAACAACAAATAGACATATGAAAAAATGTTCAACATTACTGGTCATTCGAGAGATGCAGATTAAAACAACCCTGAGATTCCACCTCACTCCAGAAAGAATGGCTATCATCAACAAATCAGTCAATAACAAATGCTGGAGGGGCGTGGAGAAAAAGGAACCCTTCTCCACTGTTGGTGGGAATGTAGACTAGTGCAACCACTATGGAAATCAGTGTGGAGATTCCTCAGGGAACTAGGACTAGCGATTCCATTTGACCCAGCTATTCCTCCTCTTGGTATCTTCCCAAAAGAATTAAAAGCATCATACAGCAGTGATACATGCACACCCATGTTTGCAGCAGCACAGTTTGTAATAGCTAAATCTTGGAAACGGCCCAAATGCCCATCAACAGCAGAATGGATAAAGAAAATGTGTTTTTTTATACAATGGAATACTACTCTGCCATAAAGAATGATAAGCTTGAGGTATTCCTAGGTAAATGGATGCATCTTGAGACTGTACTCTTAAGTGAAATGTATCAGACACACATGTTTAAATACCACATTGTTTCTCTGGTGTGAGAAACTGAAAGTGTAAATAAAGACAAAAATATATTATATTGGGAAAGGGAGAAAAATGTCCAAATGGGAAAGGGAACAAGGGAGGGGGAAAGGAACAGAAGGACAAGAGAAATAAGAAATGGAAGGAAAAAATGGAAACGAAGCTTTTGTAAATAAGGAGGGAGGAGGGGGTGAGGTGAGGGGAGGGGAACGGAAAAAAAGAAGCAATGAGATATGTCATGTACAGGTACAAATCTCCTATGATGACTGTTATCACTATGTACACCTGAAATGTACCATTAAAATAAAATTTAAAAAAAATTTTAAAAAGGAAATAACATTGTGCCCTGATTATCTTTGCCCCTTTAGAAAAAAGGAATTAAGTATTTAAAATAATTGGAAATCTGGAATGGGAAAAAAAGGATCTTTTTACACTTAAATTAGGGAATTACAGGGCTAGGGATTTAGCTCAGTGATTAGAGTGCTTGCCTTGCAAGCACAAGGGCCTGAGTTCGATCCCCGGCACCACAAAAAAAAAAAAAAATAGGGAATTACAAATCAATTAGTATTTATTTTTTCATTTTAAAGTTTATGGTAGAAAACATTCAAAACATATAGTATATATTAACTTTGAACATATGAAATGAGTGTTTTATCTTAATTAATAAATAACTTACAGCTAATTGCACCCAGTTATATGAACAAGGGGAAGAAAAAACAAATATTTGTTATATGGTTTTGTCCTTTTTAAAAAAGAATCTCAATTAATTGGTGAAGCTATTCTGGTTTTGTTTTTTTTTTTTGTTTTGGTAAAAAGGATATATTCAAAGCGAGCACTGAGGAGATGGAAGAATGGCCAATAAGTCGCTGAAAAAAATGTGCCACATTTCCGGCAATCAGGGAAATGCAAATCTAAACAATACAGAGATTCAATCTTACTCCAGTAAGAACGGCTATTGGCAAGGACTTAACAACAAATGACAGCACAGATGAGCAGAAAAGTGAGCCCTTCTACACTGCTGATGGTAATGTAAAGTAGTACAACTTCTAAGGAAATCACTGTGGAGATTTCATTTGACTCGGCTATCCTCTCTTGCATGCTTTCCTGAAAGAGTTAAAGTCATCGTATTGCAGCAACGTATGCATACCCCTGCTTATGGCAGCACAATTCACAATAGCCCAATTACAGAAAGAGCCTAGATACCCATTAATAGATAAAGAATGGATAAAGAAAATGTGGCATATATACATAATGGAGTATTACCTATAAAGAATGGTAAATTTGAGTCATTTGTAGAAAAAAGGATGACTCCGGAGACTGTAATGTTGAGTGAAATAAATCGGATATAGAAGGTTAAATATAGCATGGTTTCTTTTATACGAAAATTCAAAATATAAATAAAGAGCAAAATAAAGGAGAGATGATAAGACACAGGGAGGTGGACTTCTGGAGATGAAGGGGATCTGTGAAGACGGAGAGGGTAGAGTAGGTAGGGACAAGGGATAAAAACTGATCAAAATATAATACGCATGTGTACTACTTTCTCAAAGTGAATGTAATTATTATGTATCACAAGTGTACACAAAGAAAAATTAGAATTGGCCTCATAGGGCTGGAGTTGTACCTCAGTGGTAGAGAGCTTGCCTAGCACGTGCAAGGCCCTGAGTTCGATTCCCAGCACAGAAAAAAATTTGCATGCTGATATAGCTGATTTGGGGACCACACTTCAAGAACTATGATTATATACATACTTGAGACCGAATAGCCCAAACAAAAATGACAAAAATCTCTGGAAAGAAACATTTGTCTTCAATATATCTTTCAAAGGTATTAATACTCTGCTACAAATTATTTACTTCTCTACTGAACTTGTTATGAGTCATGAAATTCTGTGTCACTTCTGCTTAATGCTCAAATAAAGACCTGTGGAAAATGATACGTAACCACGGCTCTGTAAGTTCCCTTCAGCTCTGCGTGGCTGCTGAGGACTGAGTCGAGGGAGTTGTGCCAATCACAAGGCACCGGCTCCCCCACTGAACTACACTCCTTCAGCTTCAGATCTGAGTCCTGACTGGTGCCTGTAGGTTGATCAAGGTGTTTTTCTCCTAAGCCCCAGGAACCTGAGGATGCTGACATGCTCCTTTTGGCACTTACACACCATTTATTCATTTTCTTTTAGAAGATCCGTAGCTCCTCTCAAGTGTGTGATGTCAGACTACATCATCTGCCTCCCCTTCTTTCACTGAAACCTTGCTCACCACCACCAAGCCTGTCTTCATCCTTGGCAGTGTCAAAATCAGTGAACACAAATAATCTTCCACCACAGACTCTCAATTCCTAATCGCTCTCTTCGTTCTTTTCCTCTG
>PVJO010022685.1:0-27590 GCA_004026905.1 Hystrix cristata | reverse complement strand
CCAAGTCTCCTCTTCAGGGTTAATAAGTGCCTTCTTTCACACATGGTGGGTGTGGAATAATTTCCTTCTTATGTGTCAAGAGGCTACTTGGCTTTAGGAACTGGGCTGTGGGCTTTTGCTGTGCTGTATTCTGGAGTGGGACTCAGTTCGCCACATAAACAGCATCATAAATGGTGTCTTATTTCCCAGACCTGAGGACCCGTTTAAGCCAGAGGCTGTTACTGGCAGAGCCCCAAGTGAAAACAGGTTCTTCTCACTCTGCAGGATGCTTTTTACACTGCGCTTCACCAGCACGAGGGGAACTTTGTGCTAGCCACTTTGGGAGGAACCATGTTGTATTGCTTTCCTTTTGCTCTTCTCTCACTTCTCCTGGAGAGTATAATTTAGGTTGACATATGAACTCTCAGAAGGCCACCCATTTGCATGTTGGAATAATTTTCCTGTCTACTTTAAGCATATTTAAATTTCAATTTATATATTACTTAAATAAGCATTAGTATTTATTTTAGTTTCCTGAGCATAATTCAATTGATTACTGGGGATATGGCTAGAAACAGGACACAGGCCGGGGGCAGCACATTTAACATGGATTTGAAATTTAGTTTTTGGTTGTTCCAGTGTTGTGTCGGTCTCAAAGCAGATGCTGAGCAGCACGAAGGCAGGAGTAGTGTCACATACTGGATTGGTTTCCACGCAGAGTCGCAGAAACACAGTTCTTCAACCCGTGACTGCAAAGAGGAAGACCTGAGTAGGAAGCCAATCAACTACCTATTGCGTTATTGTCTGACTTACTTCTCTGATCTCTGGGACAAAATATCTGACATCTGCAAGGTAGAGCAAGAGGGGCTTATTTGGACTTGCGGTTCGTAGAGGTTTCAGTCCATAGTCGGCTGGCTCCAAGGCGCCAGTCATGGCAGAAGGGCGGGGAAGGGCGGGCTGCTCCCTCAAGGGCATCCTGGAAGCAGAGAGTCAAGGGAGAAGCTAGAAAGGGAGCGGTAACCTGGGATGGCGGCCTCTTCTGACCAGGCCTCACGTCCTCACAGCAAGTCAGCTGTAAGCCCCATAATCCAGTCACCTTCCAGGCCCGGCCCGTGAGCCCATGAGACTCTTGGAAGGAGGCATTTAGCGGTAAACTGTAACCGTCGTGAATTTACTTCTAGAATTGAGGTATCCCTGATCATGTCAGTACTTGGCACACTGACCCCAGAGGTGGGGCAGGGCACATTCTTTAGCTTCCTCTTTCTTTTACCTGGCGCGTATTGATGGAACACGGGCACTGGTGTGTGAGATGTGACCATTAACACGTGAGAGTTCTTTGTGGCAATCACGTGCAAAGTCGCGGTGTCGGGCTCTCAGGCCCAGTCCCAAAGACCACGGCCAGGCTCTATCCCTGCTGCGCACACTTCACCCTTTAGGATTTCTTCCTCCTGCGCTCTCCCTGCGCTGCTTTCTGTGGGGCCGCCTCCGAGCACAGGTGGGTTGGCGACTCAGTGGCGGACACTGCTTGTTTTCCTGCTCTGCAGCGTCTTCTGCTGCTGTTCCCTCACGTGATCCCTGAAGGCCGCGGCTGTGGCCAGCGCTGCTCCAGGCCGAGTATGGCCTTGGGGGACTGAAGCTGGGGTCTTGGGAGGTACGCAGGTGGCAGCCAAGGACCGGAGTGTGTGCTCTGGTGTGCAGCGGTGCGGGTTTGTGAGCAGTTAGGGCTTTTCCACTCTCCTGGGTTTGAAATTTTATCATGGATAATTCATCAATGAATAGTTAAAACTTGTTAATCAGTCAGCAAATGTGGCTTAAGTGACTACCACATGCCAGGTACCATGTCACGGGCTGGCATATGATAAGCATGAAAGGAAAGACTCCATCGGATTCTGCAGGTTTTATATTCACATCTTTTTCTTCGAAGATCAAAACCAAGATTGTCAGGGACAGTGGCTGTAAGCCATAAAGCCCTGTTGACTATTTAGCAGCATATAAATGCTATCAGAAAAGACAGTGTGCTAAAGTTTAGGTCTTGAGATTTAAGAATGTACTTTCCATGTTTGCAATGACCCGCTAACTATTCAAGAGCGTATAAAGTGCTGGGGCATAATAGTCCCACGAGTTAGTGTGTCGTACTGTAAAGAACACGATCTTTACAGAGAAAAAGAAGGCATCATTTCTGGTCATGGCTCTGCCAGTAAGAGGCTGTGACGTCGGGCAGTCTCCCCGATTCCTGGGACCCGATGTCCTCCTTGGTTGCTGGTGTTAAATCCTCATTTTCGGTAGGATTTCAAGGCTGTTTGAAAGAGCCAGAGGATCCTGTGCAGGCTCCCTTGACCCCTTCACTGCCCTCACCACAAAGCTTAGTATTTGACAGTATAGGTTTGTCAGAGGGGGGTTATATGGCCTAATCTACCTTCCCTCACCCCATCAGGGCTCCTCTTCTGGGGGTGGGACGGCAAGAGGAGGCCACTGTTGGCTTGCTAATTTGAGGAATAATGAAAGCAACAAGGAATATTTAGCCTGGACTAGCCCAACTAGGGAAGAAATAAAAGCCAGCATAGAATATTTGAGGGAGTGTCATCAAACACTGGGACTCGGGGCTGGGGATTTAGCTCAGTGATTAGAGTGCTTGCCTTGCAAGCACAAGGGCCTGAGTTCGATCCCCGGCACCACAAAAAGAAAAAAAAAACAAAACCAAAAAACACTGGGACTCATTATATGAAAAAGAATGTGATGTTCTTTTTGTCTTTAAGAAATTCTGATGGAAGAAACAGACACGTGAAAAACATGTGAGGAGTCTTAATGCTGAAGCAGGAAGGGTTGGGGATCAGACGGCCCAGGGAGACATAAAATGGGAGTTCAGAGGAGAGAGAATTTTTGATTTGCCCAGAAAGCAAACAATAATATATGGATAGAAGTTACAGGTGGCATCTAGGTATGGCGGTGCATGCAGGTAATCCCAGCACTCTGGGAGGCTGAGGCAGGAGGATTCAAGTTTGAGCCTGTCCTGAGCAACTTAATGACTTACTAAGACCGTATCTAAAAAAAAAAAAAAAAAAAAAAAAGGGCTGGGATGTAACCCAGGGCAAGACCCAAAGGCCTTGAGTTCAACTCCCAGTAGAAAAAAAGTCACAGGATTATAGTCAGTGCTATAGCAGAAAAATCTGAATGATCTAATAAAAGGGAGATCCATTGTTTCCACGGCCATTGCTATCCCTACCAAAGAGCTCTTATTGTCCAAAGCTAGAGTGCAGGATCCCTGGCCTGAATATGCCCCAGAGAAAGTCTAGGAAAAGCTCACAGACCTTCCTGAATGGCGGGTGCAGGCACGTAGCCTTTGCAAAGGGGGCCGAGGTAGCATTTCCTCCAGCGTGCTAAGCTAAGAGTTCCTGCGAGGGTATTGCCTTGAAGCTGCGTGATTCATTGGCAGAATTCACAAGACAAAATTGCAATCACTGAGGATTATGCAGTCATTGCTGGTAACATGCTGGCGATGACTGTAACAGGACTTGCCAAGCACACACTGACCCTCTGAGCCACATCGGTTCCCATGGAGACTCACACCATCAACAGTGGGGACAGCAGCCCGGAAGTGCTATTGCTGTTAGACAGGGAAGAGAAAAATGGCAGTATAATACTCTAGAAATGCAGCAATTGGAATGAAATAGGAGCATGGTGCGGCATAGCTCCAGAGAGAAAATGACTTGTAATGCCTTATAGACCTGCTCCTCCAGCTCTTCCGCAAATGGCTGGGGAAGTGTGGTTTCTGGCAGGGAGGCTGCACTCTGCTTTTATTTATCTGGCTACGTCCAGCAAGCTTTCCTACCCCAGATAGTTTATCTCTGTAACAGAGTGTGTCCACGGGCCGCGAGGTCCCAAATCTGATTAGCGTGCTGAGGTGCGTGGGTGGGAAGAACACAGATTACTCAGGAATAGGTTTTAATTTTCTTTCTGGAGAAAATATTTTTACTTCTACTGAAAGAAAACCATGACTTCAGTTTTACAGGTAGTTGTTTCACGTACTTTAATAGGGGAGCTGGGTGAGAGTTGCAGTCTAGTTTTCCTTTGGAACTTGGGGTGCAGTGTGTGTTGGGCCAGCTGCCCCCCCCCCCCCACCTTGTTCTTTGCAACTAGGGTTATCCGCATACTCCTACACAGGCCGCAGCAGCCTTTTGTACACACTTATCCTTCTGGTGCCTGACTCTCTGTCCCCCTCTCCAAAAGACAGAGGAAAAAGTCTGGAGACACACATTTTCCAAATTCGCTATTTGCGAGTCGCGCCCAGCTCAGATGAATCGGGGCATGTAAGGTGAGCCGCATTCTTCCTGTCTCTTTCCTATCAGCAGTTGTGGAAAAATGCCTATTAGTTGTTGAATGATCAAACAGATGTAAGAAAAATAACCAGCTCGCAGCAAAATCAGATGAAATCGCGTCAAAAGTAACTGAGCCAAAATGACAACATATTAGCCTGCAAAAGAAAGAAGATGATGGGTTTCAAAGGAATGACAGCAATTTTGGAGAAAATTAGAGTTAAGAAGATAGCTGGAGCCGGAAAACATGCCATTATGCTCCCAAATGTTAGCCGGTGGTGGCTCTTCCCTCTAGCAGGAAGTGCAGCTTGGCGCGGAGGGAAATGGCCTGGCTGGGCAGGTGCCAGTGACTATTAGTGAGGTCTTCACGGGGTCTCCAAAGTGAGCCGGGCCTCAGTTTACTCATCCTCAAGGTGAAAGTTTCACCATGCAACCCCAGGGCGTGGACTCCAGTATCGCACACAGGACGAACACTTGGCCGATGGCAGTGAGGAGGGTGAGGACGATCATTTGCAGATGGAGGGATGCTGCTGCTGCTTACGTGATGTTTCCATCAAAGCCCGAAGGAAGGACCAGACCCTGTCCCGGCTCAAGCAGTCAGCCTCTTTATTCTATTCAGGCCTTCAACTGATTGGACGAGGCCCACCACATTAGGGAAGACAACCTCAAATGTCAATCTCAGTCTCAAATGTCATTCCAGTTCCAGCTCAAATGTCAGTCAGAGATGCCTTTAGAGACACAGCCAGCACAGCCTTTGGCCAGATATCTGGGCCCCTCCCTCATGGCCCTGGCAAGTTGGTCCATAAAATTAACCGTCCTGATCATCATGTTCCTCAAGGGCTCTTGCCCCTTAGTTGCAAATCTGTGATTCTGAAAAGGATACTTTATTATCAAGTTGATTTTCGAACACTTGATTTTTATAAAGGTTCTTCCTCATAGGAAGCTCCGAGTGTTGTTTCTCTACTTGGAGAAGCAGGTTGAAATTAGAATCTTGTGCTGTAGTACACGCTTTTCAAATCTTATGTCCCCTGATCTCTTCCTTAAGGACAACCAGCCCCACTATGCTGCACTGCATATCAGAGAGGCAGCCTGGCGTAGTGCCTGAAAACTCATTTGTTCTCAGCCCCCTCCCAGCAGTGTGACTTTGGGAAACTGCTGAACCCCATTTCAGTTTCCTTACCTGTAAAATGGGATGATAGCAGTGGTCTCTCTGATGGGCTTCGTGTGAGAATAGCACATTAGCGCATGAGAAACACATAGGCCGGTGTCAATCTGGAGCACAGTCCACACTGAGCAGCGATCAGGTATTATTTTATATCCTACTGAGAAATGAAAGACGTAGGATGGTATCACAGCTCAACCGTTTCCATTTCTAAATTAATCTGGTGTGAAACTTGCCACCGAATATGTTTCATTGATGGTGTTTGTACTTGTCAGCTCAGCTTCTGGTTTATTCTCAGGTTTTCCTTGAAGTGAGTGTGTGTGCGTGCACGCCTGTGTGTGCTTGTGTACATGTGTGTCTAAAAGCCTCCGCTGATGAACGCTGATGCCACCCATCCACCCACCAGATGGCGCAGTGCTCCTGCCTTTCCGATGTCCAGCTACCCTGAGGGAAGCTGGGGACTTGGAACAAAAGCAAAGATTCAGCCCACCTCCCACCTCCCCCGCAGAGAGCACACAGCACAGGCCTCACGTTCCATCAGTATTTTTCAGAGTTCTGGCTTGCATTTTCACAGGAATTACATAAAAGCTAAAGCCACTTTTTCTCAATTTCCCTCCCCCAGTATTCTGTGCTAAATGTGAAATTTCAAGGACACACTTTGGTTATGGTTTCTTACATCCAAAATACAGCCTTAGTGTGAGTGTGAGGTAGAATTATTTCCTGACTCTTTAAACAGACAAGTAAACAAATACCACAAAAAACAAGAGCTTATCTGACCTCCCAGAAGTAGAATATGGGTGGGATGGCCACTGAAAGAAATATCTGGGAAAGGGATTTTGTCGTCAGTACCCCTGCCTCTCACCTCCCGCCTCTTTTATGTGCCCATGACGTCCCCGCTATCATACCTGCTCCCTACCCACCTGCCCTGCTCCTCACATGTCCCCTTGCTGAGGCTTCCTTACACTGAGCTTCAGCCCTCAGAGATCTTTCTAATTTACAGAGACTCATCTGTTAAAAACCCAGACTTCTACCAGATTATTATGCAGAAATACTATCTTGAAAAAGTAACATATTTAATTTAATTTTTATTTAAAGTACTGTTAATCTCAGAAATCGAGGGATGGGCTTTCTGAGTAAAGACTCTCATCTGTTAGCTTTTCTTATGGGCTATATTTTTTGCACAAAATTTGTAGTATGGTGTCTTAGTTACTTTCTCATTGTGGGGACAAAGTACTTGACATCCACAAATTGAAGGAAGAAAGGTTTATTTTAGCTCACAGTTTGTAGAGGTTTCAGCCCCTAGTCAGCTGGTTCCAAGGCGGGGCAGAATGGCAGAGGGATGTGGCAAAGGGGAAACAGTCTCTGGCACAGCAGGCAGGAAGCAGAGAGTGTTATCAAGGGGGAAGAAGAGGGATAGCTATCTATCTATTGTTCTCTCTTTATCTCTGTATCTATATCTCTCTCTATATCTATCTTCAGGCCACGCCCCCAGTGACCCACCTCTTCCCACCAGCCTTCACCTCCTATCATCACACTTAACTATAAACTCATCAGTGGACTAATCCAGTATCACACATCTGTGATCCAGCCACCTTCCAAAGCTCCTGTGAGCACATGCGGCTTTGGGGGAACATCTAGATAAAAGCTGTAGCATATGGGAAAATAGTTTATAAACCTGGACTGAATTAAAGTGTCCATATGTATGCACGCGCACATACACACACACACACACACACACACACACACACACACGTACACGTGTTCCCAGGTCTAACGTAGTTTTCCCCTGCCACATCTCTCACAAAAGCCACCTCACAGAGGCAGGAGCCCTCTCAGATTGTGTCAAACTGTCTCTGGGATGGAGACACCAAAGTGGCACTAATGGAACCGGAGTGACAGAACCCAGGCTTCTCGTACAGGCTGGTCTTGGCTCCTTCCTTACAGAAGTCCCAGCTGGCAGCATTCGCTCTGTCCCCTCCTGTGCCATTTGAAATCTGTGGTCCTAGTTTACTATCGCCTTTCTAAATCTCTTTATTCCAAATTTGGCGCAAGCTGCTTTCATACCTAACTTTGGAGTCTTCTGTTGGATTTATCCCATGATTCGACTTGGAGTTAGGGACTGTTTTGCTAACTTAGCAGTTCCCATAATAAAAATCTTTTTGCTCATCCCCAGAGAATATAAACCGTGTACTCCCTGTGCACAGAAATGGCTGATTTATCATTTTGAAGACTTTTCTGGAATCGACTGAGGTGCACATATTGCCCTTCTGCAGGACAGAATGGCTTTTCCTTGCTCACTTTCCCACTCTCGCCCTCCAACCCACTCTCCCCAACTGTCACCAGGATCTGTTAAAAATACGAATGAGGTGACATTACTCTGCTATGAGAAACTCTGCATGGATTCTTCATTCTCTGTTCCTCACATCTTTATACATTTATTTCAGAGTACTAATAACAAATTGCAATAATGTCACCTGCCTATTAGCTTGTTTATTTTTCATCTTCCTGCCTAAATGGAGACTCCTCTAAGAGCAGGAGCCTTTTGGTCTGGTTGTGTCGTACCTGTGTGTGTTAACACAGGTTTACACACTCAGCAAGTAGGGGTGTAATGAATATTGTGCTTTAGCTACTTGCTGCTTTTCATGGCCTAGAGCCCCCAGAGTCCATATCCAAACAAAGCCAAACAAACAATTGCCATTTATTGAGCACCTGCTGTATGCCAGACTTTTCATACATAGTAACTCTATTTCTTGAATTTTGCAAGGATAATTTTACTACCTCAATTTTATAGATGAGAAAGGTGAGGTGAAATAATTAACCCAAAGGTACACAGAGCTGAGATTAAGCCTGTATCTGTTTGGTCTCAGAGCCGATACTCACTTTACTTATTCCAGGCTATGTTGCTATCACACCATCCTTGCATTTCCCTTGGCTCTGAAGATGTTATTAATGTTCATGATGTGAGTACAGTGACACTAGATAAATGTAGCATTTACTTGCATAGTTTCTATCCTGAAAGATATGTTAAGAGGAAAGTTTTTTTTTTTTTAACTAATAAATCATCTTGGCACCCTGAACTATGATGTACCTTGCAGGTTGTCCAATGGCCAGGCCAGGATCCATGGGAAGCACAGTTCTTTGTACAGCCCACAGGGTCAGACACACATTCCAGATGAGTCCCCGTTTCTTCTGGGTCCCGGAAGTACAGAAGACTGAAGGTAAAAACATCTAAAATGGCACCTTCTTAAGAAATGGGAGACATCAAGGCACACACATTCCTGTTTCGATGCCCTTCTGAGGAAGTACAAGGTTGATCAAAAACACAGTGAATGTTTAAATTAAAAAGACTTATTACAGTAAAAGACAGATTGCCGGGAATGATGGGATAAGTGTGTTCCAAATGAGGGGGAGTATTCTGAGGGGGATTAATGATAGTGTGTCTTTTATTGTAATGCATTTTAAAATTTAAATACTCATAACCCTGAGTGGAGGGAGACTTCCTTCTTCTACACCCTAGTAGTCTCTCGGCAATACAAAGCGATGAGCCCCTGGTGCCTGGCAGAGCTGCCAGGGGACCCACCGGCAGTGATGATGTCCGTTGCATGTAGCAGCACGCACCAGAAGGCTCGTGCCCAGCGAGGCGGCTGTCCCGGACAGCCACAGAGGCAGCCAGTGGAGCTGGTGGTGGTCCTGGAGGGATCTGTGCCCGGCAGAAACTGCAGTGACATCTGGCAGGTGCCAGAGCTGTCTGTCCAGCAGGTTTTGTGCCTTATCCACGGGACCCAACCTTGGGGACGCAGGGGAGGGTGTGGAGGGATTTTGTGGGGCTGGGTCTATGGCATGGGATGGTTATCAAGCAGGTGACACAATTTGTATTCCTAGGCTGGTTCAGCTCATTTTGGGACACTAATTATGTTTCTGCCTTATTATGGTTGTGAGGGCTGAGCAAGGTCACGTGTATGAAATGCCGCACCTGGTAATTGACCGGGTTGGTCTCTTTTCCTCTTCTGTGTTCTCTTAGAAATAGACTGACATAAAGCATTGTGCTATAGAAGTATCTAACAAATGCTTTCTAGGGAGAGCATAACAATCTAAATATTCTGTTAAAAGACATTAAAATGGAAGTCCAACAGGATATTTTCTACATTTGGAGAAATCCATACTAATACTAATGGAGAGAGTGTTTGTATCAGGAATTGCTCTGAGTTCTTTGTATGCAGAGAGCATTTAATCCCACTAGACATGTAAGTTTTTTGAATGTTGTGGGTTGAACCCCGTGCTGGGTCCAGGCTTTACCCCCGAGATACACTTCTAGACTCTTAGACGTGCACGTTTGATTTCTCCATCTTGTAGATGAAGAATACAGTTTCCCAAAGGTTAAGTAATGTTTCTGAGGTCACACAGCAACCGGCAGAGCTACAGTTCATGTCTAGAGAGGGCCATGTGCATAATCCCTGCGTTGTTCCCTGTAATTTTCCCCACTATATTCAGGCAATGAAGAAGATTCGACTTGGTGCTCCTTACAGGGACGGCACTGTGCAGGGCATTGCTGGCGTGATACTGAGCCCTCAGGGCACCGCTCACCACAGTCTGAATAAATGCAGCGCGTGGCTTGGACAGCTGTACCAAGCAACCCTAGAATACTCTGAGGTATGAGCTTTTCTGAAACAAAGCAGTCTGTGAAAGTGCCTTAGCTAAAAATGTTATTGTAGCAGAGAGTGCTGAAATATTAATTCTGAGGCTTGTATTTATCCATAAGGCACAAAGTTATGGGATAAATCTGTAGGTATTTCCGAAGTCATAGATTTCTCTTTATGGGGACTAGTGGGAGACTCATCTCTGAGAGTTTAGTGCCTGGAAACTTTGCTCTCGTGAGCGACAAGTATTGTTTTGTTTTATGGAGAGTGATAGGTTTTTCTGTTTTGGATAGTTAGAAACTACGAACGGGGCTGGGGTGTGGCTCAGGGGCAAAGTGTCGGCCCTGTACGCATGAGGCCCAGTTTCAGTTCCTGGCAGCACGAAATCTAAGACCGTTTGGGACTCCTGTCTGTAACTGCGAGTGGTGTTCTTGCGGGCCGAGCTTTCCCCTGGCCTTGCTCTCTTTAATCTTTATTGGGATTTCATTTTTGCTCCTAGTTGCGCATTCTTTCAGGCTGGTTCAAATCTCTGGTCGTGGGGCACGGGAGGGGGTTAGAGTGACGCCTCTCTTGCGGGGGCATCGAGCAGGTCCCCGGTGCCCACGTCCTGTTCTCTGTGCTTGATGGTGAGCAGGCACAAGAGATTGTGCAGCAGTCGACGTCTGAGGTAAATGTTCCCCGGCTGTTTTGGAAGGGAGAGTGTTTTTGTGCTCTTTGTACAGGAAGCACGGCTGTTCTCACAGCTGATTGACTGACTGTTGACAGTCCAGCTGTAAAGACCATCATCTTGACATGTTTAATATTACCTTGGGCCCACTGAGGGCTGGCTGGAGTTTGATAAATGCTTTGTTAAAAGGGAAAAACTACCACTTGTAGTGCGGCCTTGGAAGTTTATTGAAACAAGAAAACAGGTGGTCCTGTTGGAGTGGAGACCAAGATGCCTGCACAGACTCCCCCAGGTCTAGTTTACCTTTGCGGGCCAAGAGGTACCACACTGAACACCTACCAGGTGTGGGACTTGGTCTGTCTTTCCACTGTGAGGTCAGGAAAACACGGAAACATGTTCTTGGAGAATTCCGTTTTGTTTAGTCTTTCCTACGACCTTAAAAGATAATCACTTTTAATAGTTTTATTTGTGATTTGGAGGTAATGAAACCTCAAGCGAGTTGAAGGAACTTCCACAGGGTCACACACGAGCTGGGAATAGGAACCGGGTCAGTAAGACCCCAGATACGATCTCCAGGCTCCTCTGAGCATGTATTGTGACTCCTGCCTTTCTGATAGCAGGAGATCAGCAAGTGCCATCCCTTAGCTCACTGGAGCCATGAAGAAAGAGGGAAATCACAATACTTCCAGACAGCAGAAATAGCTCTGTAGTCCTGTCTGGTGGTGTAGTTTGCGTACCAGGAAGGCAGCAAGTCTCTTTGACTCCTGGGCTGTCTGTCAGCCTCCAGAGCATCACTGAGGTGGCTTGTATATTGAATGACGAGCTCCCTGAGTGGTGTGTCGTGATCAAAAGGCAAAGTACCAGCAGACCACAGCTGCCTTTAGTGCAGCCGGAGGACAGGCTAGTCAGGCAAGAAACACAACAAAACAACAACAACAAAAATGTATCTATTGTTTATCGCTGAGGAAACTGCCTTGTTCTGTGTTGTCTTGTTCTGACTGGGTTAAGAACTCGTCAATCCAGGGAATAGATGGGATGCGACGTTTTCTGATTTGGTATTAATAATTCAGGAGCCCAGGGCATTGTGCATTTTAAAAATCCACAGTGTGTGAAAAGCCTATAGTTTTATTTTCTAAAGTTGTAGCACAGATAACGGCCATCCCTCTGAGAACGCACCGGGCTTAACTGTTATCATTGACCTTGGCCTTGCAGAGTCCTCTGTGGCCTGGGGGGAAGAGGGAGCCAGCCTCGTCCTTTCTGGATTAGAACAGTCTGCGGGAGTCTTACAGGACACCTTGATGCTCTGGAGGTCCCAAGTCACTCGGGATGAAAAAGACTTCTGTATGTCATGGGGACAGGGACTAGGTAAACAATGCAAGCAATGTGTTTGCAGATATGCAAATAAGCATGCAAATTAGAGTCCTGTCGGCTTCATTTAGAATGTAATTTAAAATTAATTAAAAATTAAGAGGTAAATTAGAAGCTAACATTGAACACCATATGGGAAAACATACATATTTATCAGAATGGCATGTATGTGTACTGCATGGGCGGGAGCTAATTGTGAAGTATGCACGACTCTTCCATTCTGCATAAAATCAAGGTAGGGAAACCCAGTATGTTGCAAGGATTATTTTTTAGCATCCATAAATTAAAATTAATTCCAACCTGAGGATTAAATGTGTACATTTCATATGCATTAAACTCTCTGTAAATTTATACCAAAGGACATGAAGTTTTACAATTGAAAAGTGAAATGATAAATCAGGTACAGTTTACCTCCATACGCTATAAAATATTTGTGAAACTCATTTTTCTTCCGTGGGGTCATTGAGCACATTCACCCTGGTGGGCCTTTTGCATATTGTTAATATGCGATCTATACTTGGAAAGTGATGATTTCCTTCCCTCACCCACCGAGGAGTTCTAGGTGATTAATGAGTTAATGGCTGCATCCACACAAGGCCAAAACAACTCATTGAAAAGTGAAAAATTCAATCACTCTACTGACTGTTTTGTCTGCAAAGCAACCAGAGAACCTCTGTGATTGATTTTCTTTTCACTGAATTGATTGCTATTTTTTGGGAGCTTCATTGAATTAACCAATTGTTTGATACAACCAGAGTGTGGACTGACTTCTTTTGTTAATATAGTGAAACATTTCTTTTTTTTTAAAAAATGCATTCATAATGGACTAAAATGTTTCTATACTGATCTTTTCCCTACCTCTAACGTAAACATATGTATAGATATATGCAAAGACTTAGCAAAAGTGCCTGTGTATGAAAGTTTGAATTATTCCATACTTTGATTATCTTGGATAAAGTATTTAATTTCGAGATGTAGGTAGTTCCTGTAAAATGATGGTAAATACAATGACAAGTAATGCAAATGATAATTTCTCCTCCCACTCTCCCACCCTCCCTCCCATTTTTCTTCTTTTTGAAAAAATTCAGAAACTATGGGGTTTTCAATCAACCAAAAAGTAACTACAGAGTAAGCATGTTATAGAGAAGGGAGGAAAACTAACAATAGTGATGACAAAAAATAACAACCAAATTCCCGCAAAACCTGAGAGAGGTTTCAGAAGATCATGCATCTAAGGCGCACATCAGGAATTTGGAACCCTGCTCCAAGGGTTACATTGCTTAGTGTCGAATTTGGGAAATAAAAACAAGGCAATTCAAGAAAAAAGACTGATCTTGGCTGACCTACAGATGTATACATGGTCCTAATATAACTGAACATTCTGCATAAAGACAGTTACTTCTGTTAACGCCTTTATTTTTAAAAATGTTGACATGCTTTGGCTAATGTGATAAATATTATTTTTTTAAATGTGGGAGTGGAGAGCAGGTTAAATGTCACTTGTTAAAGAGTCAATTAACATTTGGAAAGGAAAGCAAGCTATATTGTTGGCTGCTTTGCTTTTTATGCATCCTTATTTGAAGGTGCAGCAGGTGTGCAAAGAGGAAAGGAAATTTCTCATTATTTGCCTTAATTGAATGCAAAAAAATCATGTTAAAAAGGATAGACAATTATGGAAACAAATGGCATCACAGAATAGAAATGAACTTTGGTGATCCTTTACTCCACCTCTCCTTAATTCACAGACAGGTCTGCCGAGGTGCAGAAGGGAGAGAGGAGGCGCCGATGTCCCGGGGCTCCTTGGTGTTGGAGGCAGGAGATGTCTCTGAATTTCCTAACCTTCAGGCCAGAGGACAGTCCCTGTGCTTATGTCAGAGGTGAATAGGCAAAGTAAGAATTCTAAAGTTCACAAGAAAAGGTATGAATGTATTCCACAAATTGCATTAGAATAGAGATTACAGTAGACGAGGGTCTCATACTAGAACCTAGATGTTGAGGTCCATTTCCACGCTGCAGAATTTAATGTCAGTTGCAAGGTGCTGTTTAAATGGGCTGCCCAGGTTCCAGGAGAGTGGGTGGTTTGAAGGACGCCTTCCCAGCTGAGCCGGGGAGAAGGGGCACGAAGGAACAGTGGGAAAGGATGAGATGACTTTCTGAGTTTGGAATTTGCATTGATATTGGAGACAGACTTGAAGTAGTACAGGAGTATTTCCATTTCTGTAAGAAAAGGAATTGTAAGAGAAATTTAAAAAATCTAGCTCTGTAAGTGCTGTGGCACTGAGGGTAGAAGTGAAGGAGAGGCAGGTCCTACTCCAGGGAAGCCAGGCGATGGTGGGGAAGCCCGGACCAGGTCCTTTCACGGCTGGGGAGGAGGTGAAAGGTCAGGTGTGCGTTTGACTCAGATGCATTTGCACGAAGCGCCAGTGTGACTCTGATGCCTATTCTGGGAAAAGCGCCAGATTGTCGGTAGGCATTGCGATTCTGTAGTGGCGGGTGTGTTCACATTCAGCAGATGTGACTGAAGAGTTTGCTCACCATCCACCTGAACCAAATGCAAATAACACGAGGCAGCCTGGTTCATTTCAAGAAAGAGCTGGTTTTAATCAGAGAACTCAACTGTGGGCCACGGGCATGCAGAAGTCTCGGAGCCCTGGATTTTCATGCGAACACAACGTGGCCTGGATAAATGCAGGGTAAGGAATCAAAGTTAGTGAAGGTAGACTGAGGCGGGAGCTAAGGGTGGAGCTGCTTCAGTGGTACAGTTGAGCTTTCTGTTCCCAAGGGAGTGGGAGGGGTAGGAAAGTAGAGAAAGAAGTGAGGTGGCCATCTGTTCATTTTTTTGTAGTATTGCAGATAGAAGCCAAGGCCTTCACACTAACCTACATTTTAGCTCTTCATGTTTATATTTATATTTATTATTATTATTATTATTATTATTATTATTATTATTATTATTATTATTAATTTTGAGATAGGGTCTTGCTAAGTTGCTCAGGCTGGGCTCCCACATAAGATACTCCTGCCTCAGCTTCCCAGAGTGCTGGGATTGTAGATGTGTGCCACTGTTCTCCGCTCCCTACTTTGTCTTCTGCCTGGGAGTAGGAAGGCATATGAGACAGCTGGTAAGGATGATGGGGTTTTGTTCTGAGTACTCCAGAGGGTCTGGCATTCCCCAGCATGGATGGCCACACAGAGCCAAGAGGGAAGATGGCTGGTCAGGGCAGGGGAGGGTGCAGCCAGGACTCCTGGGGGTTTCTGGTTTCCTGTTAATGAGGTCTGATGTGGTAGCTGCAGGACCCCGAGGGCTTCTTCCTCCTGCACCCCAACTTTACTGCACACTGACAAGCGTCATAATGAGTGAAGCAAGGAGGGGGAAGGCTGTTTGAAAGACACAGCAGTTTTATTCAGAGGAGACTGAGTATTCCCTAAAGCAGCTGTTTAAATTATTGGATCAAACTAAATTTAAACCAGGTTAGACATTTAGTTAATTTATTTTTCTCTAACCAGTGGGTGGAAGTTCAGAGGAAGACAAGATTATAGACAAAATAAAGGTACTACATTTCCTCTGATAAAGAAGTCTCTTTACATATTCATATCCTGGTGGTTTTCCAGGGTATGTAGAAATACTCTGTAAGAATAATCTTAAAATTGATGTGATGGATAAAAGGTGGGGAGACAAGTCCTGGGATGCTGATTGGAATATCAGTCCGTGTCTATACCCACAGAACAGTGTGACTGCATCTAGCTTCTTTTAAAAAGCAATTGAAAAAACAAAAAATAAAAAGCATTGAATTCAGCCAGGCAACTATTCTATTGCTCAATAAGCCTTAATATCTGGATTGACTGAATTTCCTTTGGCCTTTATTTTGGTGCTTATGTTCATAGCCTCGATAAGAGAGTGAAAATTTTCTCATAGAAACTATACATTGTCTCGTAGAATCATATTTAAAACATTATTTTATTTGGAAATATTCAGGGTAATGCTTACACAAGGGGTACCTTGAGATGGAAGTAGGTTCAATCCTATTCCACAGATATAGCAAGACCTTAATTCTGTGTAGGGTGCCTGAGAAGCTTTGAGGGCCAGTGGGATGTGAGGGGTTGAGGAGCTGGCAGAAGTCATGGAGGATAATTCAGACTGAGGAGTCAGGAGGGGTTTGTAGAGAGCAGCCTTAGAGCTGGACTTTGATTTCCGTAGGTGGAGATCTTTCATGGGAAGGGCATTTGAACTGAAGAAATTCAGACTAGGGAGTTACAGTAAGTGAATGCTTTGTGGGTTTACAGTCAGCTCAGTGGTCTGATGTATGGGTGGTATGGGATGGGTGTACAATGGAGGAGTTCAGGGGGCTGGGAGTGGTGGCCAGAGAATAATGTAACTTGAGACATTTATAGGTAAATAGATGTACCTTGAGAACATACTCAAGAGTTCTCAAGGTACACAGAGACACACATGAGTACATATCAAATTGTTTCTCTGATATGAGAAACCATAAGTGTAAATAAGGACACAAAGGTAAAGGAAAGGTAATATTCAAATGGGAAGAGAATTAGAGAGGGATGGGGGGAAAGGAAGGAAGGGAAAAAGAAAAGAAAAGAAAAAGAGGGAAAAATGGAAAAATGTAAATAAAGCTATTGTAAATAAGGAGGGGAGGGGGAGTGGAAGGGAGGGGAGGGCTAAGGGGAGGGGAAACCAAGATATACCATGTACAGGGACAAATTACCTGTGATGAATGCATCATTATGTATATCTACAATGTACCAATACATGCTCTTGGTAAAAATTAAAAAAAAAAAAAAGTGAAATTGGAGGCAGGGAGGGGAAGGACCAAATGCCTTGTGGTTTGAAGGGATCTATGTTTTGGGAGGTTTAAAAAGGTCAGCACAGCTGTCCTCATCGGGCACTGTCTGGGCTTGGGAGACGCTGCTGTCTCTAAGACTGGGCCAAGGCGGAGATTCAGCACTGGTGTGTTTTCCCATGTGCCCGCTGTGCAGAACCGGGACCTGCAGGTTTGTGAGGCTCGTGGCACAGTTTCAATGGGCCGCCTGGGTCAGGCTGCCTGCATCTCGTGGAAGTTGTTAATCCTGCTGAAGAGACATGTGTGCGAGTCACCACTCAGAAACTGGTGAGTGGCAGGCACTGACCAGAGGACAAAAGAAAAAACAAATCCAGGAAGGCTCGGTAAAGACAGCTTTCGCGGTCTCTCCAACGCCCATATGGGCTAGAGAAGGAAGGAAACAGGCTCTCCAAGCGCTGACAGCCCCTGCTTTATCTCTGAGGTTTGAGCTCTTGAGGGTCTACTGCACAAGGTCTCCGTAGACTGGTATTTGTTATTTGAGTGTGACACCCGTGTTGGTTCATTCTTACACATGTTCCTGTGGTAATTAGTCTCACGGAATATTGCCAGGTTGACACATTTCCCTTGCTCCCATCACTCTTGGGAATATTGAACTAGAAGACAGGTACTCTTATCACAGAGTTATATTAATAAATTTAATTAACATAAAACAACATTAATTCGGCCGCTGGCGCCTGAGGCTGGAGAGCTTTCCCTTCCCTCACACCACTGCAATGCTGAACTGTGAGTGCCTGACAGCTGGCATTTGTTTTTCTTAAAGCCAAGTTTATTGAGGTCTGATATACACATACTAAAATTCCTGCTTTTAGGAGTACAATTCTGTGAGCTTTGACAAACGTATCCAGTTGTGCAATCATCTCAGTCAGTACAGAGATGATTTCCCTTATCCAAAAAGTTCCCTTGTGGTCCTTTATAGTCAGCCTCTTCCCCTCACTGTGGCAACGTTGATTCTCGTCACCATAACTTTGCCTTTTCCATAATAGCCTGTAAATGAAACCGTACAGTACAAAGCCTTCTTCCGCTCCACTCATGCTGTTCTCCAGAGGTACCCATGTTGCTGGATGGACAATTTCGTTGCTTTCGTTGCTGCCTATTTTTCTGAGGCACACGAGTGCTTGTGATGGTTTATCTCCTTCCCCTCTGGGTTGTTTCCAGTGCTCAGTGATTGTGATTAAAGCTGCTCTGGAAAGTCTGCCTACCGAGTTTTGTGCAGGTACTTGAGCTCATTTCTCCTGACTTAGTGTCTTAATTACTTTTCTCTCATTGTTGAGACAAAATACCTAACACCCAAAGTTAGGGGAAGAAAGGTTTATATAGCTCACAGTTTGTAGAGGTTTCAGTTCATAATCGGTTGGATCCAGGGCAGGGTGGCATGGCAGACAGGCAGAAGGCAGCAAGGTAAGCAAGGGGGTAAGCAAGCCTCTTTCTGTCCCTTATATTTTATCCAGGCTACCTGGCTTTAGTTCGGGTAGCACTTCCACCCTTAATCCTAATACCCTTAATCCTAGCATCATATCCTTGATCTCAGCAGAACTATGCCAGACTCATCAGTGGACTAATTTGGTAATCACACACTCTAGATCCGCCCCCATCCATGACCACATGAGGTTTTGGGGGGACATCTAGACACAAACCATAACACTTAGGAATGCAGATGGCTGGGTTGTCCAGATAAGTGGGTGCTAATCTTTATGAGAAACTTCCAAATTCTTTGGGAAAGTGGCTTTATCATTGTGTACTTCCACCAGAACATATGAGAGGTCCAGCTGTTCTACTTTCCTCCCGGCACTTTGTATTTTCAATGTACTTTTTAAAAAAAAAATTATCCATTTTTATAGGGGCTTAGTAGCATTGCACTGTGGATTTAATTTGTGTTTCCCTAATGAATAATGATATTGAGCATATTTGCACCTGCTTTCTTACCATATGTATTTTTTTTCTCTGGAGCAATATCTGTGGCACTGGTGAAAAATAGCCATGTAGATTAACAGAACAGAAAAAAAATCTAGAAATATCCTCTACAGACATGGGCAATTGATTTCCTACAAAGGTGCCATGGTATTTTGATGGAGAAAGGATAGTTTTTTCAAGTAATATGGCATCGAGCAATTTGACCTCAATATGCGAAAACAACAACAACAAAATCCCCAAACAAACAACCAGAAAGATCACCCAAACTCAGCTCAGATTTACACCTAAAATCCTATACAAAAATTTGATCCAGAGACCTAGATATAAAACCAAAAGCTGTACAAGTTTGAGAAGAAAAATTTCTGTGATGGTGGGGGCTTAAACAAAGTATTCTTAGATAGGACATAACAGTCATGGATCATAAATGAGAAAAATTATTAAGGTGGATATTCTCCAACTCAGAAATTCCTGCCCTTTGACAGACACTATTGAGAATTGAGAACATGTAAAGACAGACCACAGATAAGAAAATGTATTTGCAAAGTATGTATCTTATAAAACACTCACATATAGAATATACAAAGCCCTCTTACAACTCAACAACAACGACAACAAAAGTCTGGTGAAAAATGGACACTACATTTGAGCAGACACTTCCCCAATCAGCCTTTGAAAGTTAGCTGTGTGGCACTTAACCTTTCAAGCTTCCTTGGATGGGGACTGACGCTCCACGTCTGCTCTCTGGGACCCGCAGACCGCCTGTGTGATTGCTGCCCACCTCCTTGGGCGCTGGCTGGTCCTTCCCAGGCTGCAGAGCATCCCGTGGCTTCTGCGTCTCCACACGCCACCTTTCTAGGATCCCATAGCACAGTGCTTTTCCCCTGCACTCCGGCCTCATTCTCTCCCCTCCTATTTATCTTTTTTTTTCCCCCCTAAACAGAAAGAGCATCATTTTTTCCTCTATATTCTGTTCTCCATAAGGAGATCATTCTTGTACTGTGAAAGTTTTCATTACAGCCAAGGAAACTTGGGCTAGAGCTTCAGTTTTGGGGGCTGAGTATGAGATACTTGTGGGACGAGAAGTCTCACTACAGCTCGGAGTGGCACCCCTCCCCCAGGGGCCACGCAGGCCTTTTGTGGGTGCACCTCCCAGAGCTGGGCTGGGTGCATCCCTCCATAAGGAGCTGCCCCCCAAACCTGCCTGCTTGCCCTGTGACCACCCTGTGAGGAACACTGGTCTACACCCCTGGCAGAGCCGACTCCTAAGATCACTGGGCCCAGAATTTTAGCTGTTCAGAATCTGAGTTGGTGCCTCACTTTTGCTTAAAGTGCAGCTGGCTGGAGCTGTGACCTTTCTCTCTAGCTCAGGGTAGACTGGGGTGTGACTGACTCATGTTTCGCGCCGGCTGATCACAGAGGACTTAGATTTTTCAAAACCTGCATTTATGTGCCTTAGAGGTGTGCAAGGAAAGTGAGAGTCACGTGGTGGTCAGAGGAGGACACAGACCCCACCACGCCAGCGTTTCTGTATCTTATGTGCTTAGCACTGAGAGTGGTTCATTGTGGTTATAGATTTTCCGCCCCAGCAATTAGAAATGTCCCAGAGACCCAGCTGGCTGTCACTGTCATCCATTATGGAGACTCTCTGTCCTACGTTTACTTGCTGGTTGCCCTTAGTACTGAATTTTGGGTAGATGTGCACGCATTGCGGGTTAATCCTCCGACAGCAGAACAGAGATTCTAAATTCTTTGAGTTGAGAATCTTTTTTTAAAAAAATCAAAACTTTCTTTTGATATTTTCCTAACAATAGCATTCCTGATATCTGTTAATTGAGGAAATACTTGTGAGGAAATACGGAAAGCTATCATGACCTCACAATGTTGGTAAATGATTTGAAAAAATTCTACCAGCAGTTAAAGTCCCGAGGGCGCCTTCCACGTGCCAGGCAGGACTGTAGCTCTCAGCTGGCTTGAGAAAGCGGACGGGCTGCTGTGCCGGTCTGACTCTATTTTGTTCTTTCCTCTGCTCCATTTATTTCTTCTGTCGCATTTATGCTGCTGAGGATACGAAATAAAGGTCATGGATCATAACATGTCTTGGTTGGAAGGAATCTCAGGCATCCTTCAGTCCAGGCACCTCATTTTATGGATGAGGAAACCGAGTCCAGCTAAAGGACAGTACTTTGCCTGATTTCAGGCAGCTAATCTTGTGATGGAGCTAGGAGCACCCTCGTATTTCTCTACTGCCACTTTCGTATTTTTCTCTTGTAACATATGAAGAATGGCTGTTTGTCTCTCTAGACCTAAAATGCGCTAGATTCAGCCAGTTTATGTATCAATCTGGTGCAAGTATTTCATTTTCATTATTAGTAAATGTTTGCGATACAGAATGTGTCCATTCATTTTGGGAGATAAGTGCATCTACGTATCACATCTTAATCTTTCGTACTTCCCCTTTTCCTGCCCACCCTTCCATATCTCTCATCTCTAGATTTCCTTCTCATCTCCACAAAGTTAATGAATCTCTTTTAAAATTCATTTAGTGGTAAAAATCTTGCTCTTCGAGTTCAATGTGTTTGAAATCATATTTTAAATAAGGCTTTGTTCATATGAAGAGGCAGCTAGGATGACCAGTGTACACAAGTCTCTCTCCTGCTCTTTGTTTCCTTTCCAAGGTGCTGGTGCCTTGGAGAATATTAGTCAAGGTCCGGACTTCAGGCCGCGTCTGCCTGAAAACAGATGTGGCTTCCCCTCTGGACCTCCCCCCAGTCTATGTCCAGCCTGCTGCTTGCTGTGCTCTGAAGCAGCAGCCATCATGCCCACAGCGCCCCAAGGAGGGCAGCCCTTCCGTTCCTGTTCCACAGCTGGTGGAAGGAGCCCTAACCTCCACTTGGAATGGAGGGGGCTGGGTTGTCACCTGAGTGCAAATGTCATTTTAGCACTTGGCTGGTCACAACACCCCTCCTGGCCTTTATAGGAAATGACACGTTCTTGTGTTCTTTGTCTCTAACACATGCTTCAGAAGGGCAAGGTCGAGTTCTTATGTTCTGAAAGGTTGGAGAGAAAAATGCAGAGACCTGTCGGCCAAATTTCAGGGCGCACAGAGAACACAAATCCGGTGCCATGGTGGCCTAGATCTTGTGAAAGGGCTGGCTCTGAATCCTGCCGTCATTAACAAGCTTTCGTTTCCTGTCCCTGCTTCAGAGGGACACACCGGAAGAGACCGGCACTCTCCCAGACCTCAGGCTTCTTTGGTTCATCTCCCACAGTGTCCCTTTGCCCCCTGCCCTCCTCCATTTCCCTCCCTCTTTTCAGCCCTGCTGGGGCTCCCGGCACTCAGGTCTCTTTATTAGTCCCAGAGCTGTGCCTGGCACAGAGATGTTGCTGAAAGCGCACCCAAATTACTGTCGACTGCAGGTGCCAGGGAAGCATTGATTGGGCTGCACATGACAGCTTAGGGAAGGAAGCAGAGAGCAATTTTATGGCCTATTACCACGCTGCTTTCTCATAAGGATAAAACTCTGACAAGTGGCTCCAGCCTACCTGGGCTTCTGAAACACTGAAACTTGCTTTTAATGACAACAATTACCGCTTCCAGTCAGGCCTCACTCACAGTGGCCAGAGATACAGGAGCACTCTTTACTAGCTGGCTTTTCTTCTTAGCATTTTCTCTTATTCTCATCATACAAGACATTCTGTTTTAGATCTAAAATGTCCCCCAGCTGAGTGTGGTGGCTCATGCCTGTAATTTTAGCACTCAGGAGGCTGAGGCAGGAGGACCACCATGAGTTCAAGGACAGTCTCAGCCACATAATGAGTTCAAGGCCAGCGTGAAATACAAAGTGAGACTCTGTCTCAAAAAAAAAAAAAAAAATAAAGCGTAACCCTCCCCCCAAAACCCAAAACCAAAAACCGAAACCAACGTCCCCCAAAAGTCTCATGTGTTCAGAGCGGGGGGCTTTTGAAAGATGATTAGATCACTGGGGTACTATGCTCATCAGTGGATTTGATCACTGATGATGATTGTGCTGTTAGGAGACAGGACAGGCTGAAGGAGGTGCTGCATGGGGGTGTGAGTTATAGGGTGTATTCTGGTCTGTGTCTCCTCTCTTGTCTCTCTCTGCTTCCAGGCTGCCATACAGTGAGCTGCTCTCCTTTGAATATGGACTGAATCCACCATAACCATAAGCAAAAGTAAACCTCTCCTTCTTTCAAGTTGTAGGTGCCAGGTATTTTGTTCTAGTGGCAGGAAACTGCCTAATAAATAGGATTTCTAACCCACATCAGGCCTGGACATACCATTACTAACCTCTGATGTAGCATACCCTGAGCCAACCCAAGGCCTACATGCTATATACACGTTACCTTACTCATTTCTGTCTCTCAAACCTCCTTTGAGAGAGGACAAACTATAAACCTCATTTTTTTCAGATCAAGAAACAGACATACGAGATTAGTTACCTTGTTCAGTTGTTCAAGATCATATGACCAGGCAGCACAGCTCTTCTCCTTGCCTCTTAGCACAGTGCTGTGATTTCTAGAGACAAGTGTGAGCCTACTTTCTGTGAGCAGACAGAAATGCTCACCTGTAAGAAAGTGTAAGGTTATGATGTTCTCTCAGATACCCCAAGATGGTCTGTTTCAGGAAGGAAAATGGATTAAATGCTACAGATGGCAGTAAGCACCAGCATTATCAGCTGCTCTTCTGGGATGACCATCTTGTGTGCCATTGGTAACAGTGGACACTGAGTCATGATTTCTCATGGGAAACAAAAATGTCCATCCTCATTGTCCTCTAGGGACCACCAAAAAGCTGCAAAGAACCAAGTCTATTATGACATTAATTCGTTAAACAAATACTAATGGTGCATCCACTGCATGCCAGCACTAGGCTTAGTTCTGGGTACCTGGCTGTTCATGAGACAAGGTCTTGCCATTTGACATCTCATTATCTGCAGGCGGAGACAGATAAGTCAGTAGTATGCAGGGAGACGGATGCGATGCTACTCTGTAAAGTTTCTATAAATGGGATGTAATCCAGAACCTCTGTAACACAGTACTGTAAGTCCTAGACTATGGGAGTTTGCCATTTATGCCAAGGAAGCCATTCTGGGACATACCAAAGCATACCTCACTACAAACCTCGACTGGAGCGAGGAAAGTTATGACCCATACATGGACTGGCTAGATGAAGCTTTAATTTCCAAAGCATTATCTATTGCTCACTTATCAACACCACCAGCCAGCATCTGTATGGAACATTTCTGCTACTCCAAGTTTTCATTAGGTCATTCTGGCTGATTTGGAATCTTGACATTTTGAAGAGTGTGCATGTCATTGTCTTAGCCTTACTCACAGATGCCTCCAGAAAGGAAAGAGAAGAAAGAAAATGACACCACCAGATTTAAGAAAAGAGGAGGAAGTGAAAAGAAGGAAGGGAAAGAGAAACCACAAGAGAAAGAATGCCAGGAAGAAGAAGTAGAGAAGGCAGGGAGCCACCTGGAACTGCAATGGGAAACACTCTCGGCCTCTGTCCTACCATTCACAGCAATCTGCTGAGGAAGAACTATGATCATTCTCACTCCACAAGTGAGAAAACTGGGGCACTGAGTGGCTAAGTAACTTTTCCAGGAGCATTCAATGAGCAAGTGGCAGAGCTGGGCTGCAATCCCAGCACCCTTGTGCCACATCCTGGGGTCCTAACTACACATCATGCTGCCTGTTCAAGGAAAGAGAGGCCTTGCAAGTTGTATTGGCAGTGACAGCGGTGAGAAAAGACCAATGAGCATGATGCTGCCTGGCCTTGAGTCAATCAGAACCGTGAGGTGGTTTTGGCTTCTTTTTTTTCTTGCAACAGCAGTAGCTAATGATCTAGTCTGTTCTTTCAAGGTTCAGGTTTCATTTGAATGAATGCTTTGAAGGACCAACCATTTGGGTGGAAGGCAGGGATGCTTGGATCCCAGTAAATGGGACTTGGCTGTGGTCAGGTCTGCTGGCAACAAGCATGTCAGCTGAGACAACTCCTACTTTCTGGCCAGAGGATTCTGCTGATTGAAAGGTGTAGGGCACAAATCCTGCTAGGCAATTCTGTCCAGGCAGGAGACGGGATTTAGAAAGGGTTAGCTTGTAGCTCCTAGAGCTACATAGTGCTGAATGAAGAAGTAGATGCCAGGGAAACAAACCACAGGCCAATCAGTGCAGAAGACTGAGGGGATGTTTTTTCTCCTCGTGATTCAGTGAAGCTCATCCTGATTTTATTGTACTCCCTACTCCTCAAAGTAAGTACCTCTGCTCTGCAGGACAATAAGAGGTTGGAGATGTTTAGGAGTCTGCCCCCTCAGCCAGCCTGCAGAGTCTAAAGCAGCAGACTGTTTTATTCATCTTTGGAGCCTGGAATGGAGTCTATCTAATAGTAGGGACTTAATAGTGCCTAGTACATGAATGGACTATTAAGACGGACAGTCCTTACTTAGCCCGAGAAGTGATACGTAAAACAAAATACCCTTGTGGATTATGAAGATACTCTTTGTATATTTTTAGTAATCATTCTGTTCTGAGCTCTTAGAGAGAGGAGAAGTAGGGGTGGGAGGAGTTGGAGACTATTTCCACTATGTACCCCCACACACATACACAGGGGCAGTTGTTGTATCCATTTCCTGTGCCATTTTGGAATCTGGAAAGGAGGTTGGCAAGAGAATGTCACATCAGGCGATTGTTCTTTTGAGCATTCTGCAATCCAAGGAGGCTGCCATGCTCACAAACAGTTTGCATAATACCTTGTTCATTAAGACCCATAAATTAGCGCTGTTTTAATTGATTTCCTAGAGGCAGTAAATACAATGGCATGAAATGACATCAGACAGGAGAAATGCTCCTGCTTTCTTTGCTCTGGAGTCCCTGAGGCTCCACAGCCCTCGCCCTCCTCCTCGCCAGCCAGGCCACGTTTCTGTTCAGGCCCACTGGAGAAAAACCAAAACCCCATGCAGGTTCCAGGGCTCTGGGGAAGCTCGCCTGCTGGCTTTGGCATCGCGGGCTGCCAGGGCAGGCTGTGCGCACGGAAGGGGTAGGTATGGTCAGACCGCAAACGGGGGGGGGGGGAGTGATTCTGCTGATCACGGAAACAACTCTAATTGTGAAATCGAAGTCTCAGTCCCCTGTGAAAGCAGTTCATCCATTAAGTGCTAGTGTTACTGGAGTCACTGGAGCTCAGTGTTCTCTGGCCGTAAACCGGCCGCTTTGGGAACGGCAAGGAAGCTACCGTTTGCAGACGCTGTTTCTCTGTGAGACAGTGAACCGGCGCTCCATGTGTGAGCTCGCTCCACAATCCTGATAAATCGATATCGATTTCTCTGCGCCTGCAGATGAAAGCACAGAAATTCAGAGAGGTTAATTATCAGGCTTGAGGTCACAGAGCTCGCAAGAAACAGAGCCAATATTTAAACCCATGTCTGTGTAATGGCCAAGAATGTGTATTTTGTACCAAATTATGCTGTCATAGTAACTTTTGTGATTTGATATAAGAAAACCAGAAAGGGGCTAATTCTGCTTCTTAAACATGTCCCCTTCTTTGCCTACTGATGCATAGCATTCACAGAGAAACTTGATTTGTGCATGAATAATTCAGTGTTTGTGTAAGTCTACATGTTACCTTTCAGCAATATTTGCACTGAAAGGAAGTCCTAATTATGGAATAAAAATATTTGCCTTATATTTTTGTTTTGTTCACTGCTATATCCCTAGTGCCTGGAACTGTGCCCGTCACACTGTAGGGGCTCCATACATCTTCGATGAATAAATTCAAGCAATTTCAGTCCTTGTGGATAGTGTGGAAGAAATATTTTCGGGTAGAGGATAGTAGAATCTGGGTGTGTTATTTCCTGAAACCCATGAAGTCATACACCTAAAGTACTAGTGCATTATGTTTATAAATAAAATGAAATTTGTGTCCTTGAGCAACAGAGATAGAAATCTCAGAGGGTAGCCTAAGACATAAAATGAAGTAATTAAAGGGATAAGAAGGAAGAAGGAAGAAAATATATAGGAAAGGAAACGAGCAAAGTATGCAGAGCTGTGAAGAGCTGGTGCACAGACCACAGCTTCCTGGTCTGTCCGCTCTCTGAAATGAGGATCGTACTCTCTTCGGGTTTCTCTTTCAAGCAGCACAGAGCCCTGAAAGGTTAACCTGGTGAAGGTAAGTGGGCCAAGGGAGTCCAGGTGCTGTGTTTTTCAGGAAGTCGCTAGATTTGGCCACCAGAGGGCGAGAGAGGCTCAGACTCGCAAGTGCCTTCTTTTTTTTTTTATTTTTTATTTTAAACCAAGAGCATGTATTGGTACATTCTACATACATTGGTCACATTCATTACATTTATTCTGTACCTATACATGGTGCATCTTGGTTCTCCCCCCTCTCCCCGCCCCTCTCCTCTCCTCCCTCCCTCCCTATTTATAGCAGGTTCATTCATCATTTTCCATATTTTCCCTTTCCCCTCTCTTTCCCTTGTTGCCTTTCTGCTTTTCCCCTTCTTTCTTTCTAGTACTCCTCTCCTCTGCACACCATCCTCCTTTTATATAATATCTATTACACCTCTTTGTCCTTATTTACAGTTATGGTCTCTTATATCAGAGAAACAATTCGATGTGTGCTCATGAGTGTCCGATTTATTTCACTTAAGAGTATGTTCTCAAGAAACATCCATT
>PVJO010022684.1:0-27573 GCA_004026905.1 Hystrix cristata | reverse complement strand
GAGTAGTGTGACTTTACTAGCTTTGGAGAGGAGGGCATCAAAACCTGCACACAATCAGAGCAGGTGGGGCAGCTCGCCTGGTGGTGTGACCCTGTTGTCAGGCACAACTTCTCTCTGAGGAACATACTGCTTTTCTGGCTGCTAATAGCAGTCTTCTTTGACTGCCAGAGATTCAGTGTTGTGACTCCAGTGTTGTTTGGAGAAAACTGGCTTGGCAAGCAGGCTCTGAATCCTTCAAGCCCAGGCCTTTAGCTTGCCAGCCAATCTAAGCTTGTGTGGGCAGCATTTTCCAAATGCTTATGAACGCCGGCCACACCTCTTTGCAACGGCACACAGGAGAGGCCCACAGGTCTGTCACTCACAGAATCGCTTCTTCCACTTCTCCTTTTGTTCTTGCTTCTCTGTTCTCTCAGAAACAGGACAACAGGCTCTAACACAGGCGTGGGGAGGTATGCTGTGACTCAGGGAATCCTGGAATCCCTGGTGGGTGCTGGGGAGGTGCAGTTCAGAGGGAGCAACTCTGCTTCTGTTTTGTTTTGTTTTTTGGGATTATTTGAGACAGGGTCTCGCTATGAAGTTCAGGCTGGCCTTGAACTCACGGCAATCCTCAGCCTCCTGAATGCTGGGATTATAGGTGTGTGTGCCACCACGCCTGGCATGGCTCTGCTTTTCTGTGTGACCTGTTTGTTCATTTGTTTGTTTTGTTTTTTGGGTGCCAAGGATGGAACTCAAGGCCTTGTGCTTCCAAGGCAAACACTCTAACCTCTGAGCTAAATCCCCGTGGCTCTGCTTTCGAGCCCAGCTTTGCATTTGAAAGCACCAGTCATGCAGCTGGTTTCAATGCCACTTCCAGCTGCTTGGCTTCCAAACGTTTATTGACAGAGTAAGTAGGACTGTTGGAAGCGCCCTGCTCCTCTGCCCTTCTGGCCCCTGGGAGCCATGTCTTCCAATCTAGAGTCTTCCTCCTTCGAAAGAGGCCCCCACCTACCTCATCTCCCATTCTTCTTAAAACATCACATGGGCTTAAATTAAATCCATCTATTTTATCTTCTAATCTGGGCCATCTGGCCTTATGTCTTTGAAAAGGTCACTATAACTATATCTATCCCATACTGGGCACCATGTATGTCAAATTCACATATAGCACACAAGACAAAGCCAAAGCCTGAGGATTCATCTGATAAGAATAGGCCAGCTGAGAGTGTTTCCCTTTGGAATGCTCCCTACTCCTCGAGTAGCTATCTGTCATCTCCTGTTTCCCCCTTTTCACCACTTTTAAATAAATTGTCTTCTAAATAAATTGTCTTCCCTTAATTTAAAAAAAAAAAAAATAGGCCAGCTGGGGCTGGAGATTTAGCGCAAATGGTAGAGCACTTGCCTAGCAAGTGCAAGGCCCTGAATTCGATCCCAGCACCCCCCTCCAAAAAAACCCCTAAAAACCAAAAACACACACACAAAAAAAGAATAGGCCAGCCACTTTGAGATGCAGAGTTTATTATGTATATAGACAACAAAAAGAAGCCACAAGTTCCAGCTCCCCCCACATTATCTCTTATTCAAGCCATTGTATATATGGACACACACAAGGTCCTAAGGGTGCCGTGGTAAAGTCACACAGGCTGGCAGTGTTGAGCTGGAACTAAAACAAATTCTCATGCCAAGCAGTTAATGATCTTTCTGCTGATAGTGCCAGCTGTGGTTGACTGGGCTGAGAAAAAGCACAGAGTAATGGCACAGGCACTTTATTTTTCCGTAAAAATGATTCAGGCTGACCGTGTAGCTCAGTGGTGGACACGGCTACCATGTGAGAGGACTTGTGTTTGATCTGCAGCACAACAAGGGGAAAATTACTCTTGTTTAAAAAAAAAATCACATAAATAGGAGTAACATGCTAATTATTATGGTTCTGTATCATATTTAGGAGAAAATATCACTTAGATTTAGTTGAAATAACTTGTAGAAGAAAACATGTGTTTTGTAGAGAAACCAGAAAACATAAAGACACAAAAAGAAGACAATTCAGATCTTTCACAATCCCAACACCCAGTGCAAACCATAGTGCCTTGTATCCGTAAGGGCCTAATAAACATTTGGGAGATGAATATATAAATACTGTATGCCAGTGATCTTGCTACCAGCAGGCATTGCCCACTTCTCCATGTGTCACCAATGCATATATTTGTTTTTTTAAATGAAAGCATACAATATACTCTCCAGCCTGTAACAGTTTTTAATGCCAGAATAGGGTTCCATTGTATGGTTGTATCAGAATTTACTGAATCCTATTGTTACGTATTTCATTTTTTTATGTCTAAAGTATAATAAATATATCCATTACTAAATATATGTGTACCTACTCAGTTATTCCTTAAAATAAAATTCTTGAATGGAACTGTGATTTTTTAAAATTTTTTAAATTTCAGTCTGGTCTTTAACACTCATTGACTATCAAATTGTCTTCCTCCTTCACAGTTTTTTTATTTTTATTTTTTTGAGATGGTGGTCTTTTGTGGGGGGCAGGAGCTGGGGAGAGACGGCCTTCTTGCTGTGTCTCCTAGGCTAGCTTTGAATCTGCAATCCTGCCTCAGCCTCCCTAGTAGCTGGGATTACAGGCGGGTGGTATGGCAGCTGGGTTGAGGGTGTAGTCTGTTTTCTGTCCTCCCCTAGAAAAGTAGAAAAGGTAAGTGAGAGTGGATGCCCATTAAAACAAAAACTCTGCAAATATCATAGTTGAAAATGGTATGTCTTTATTTGTGAAAATTAACATATTTTCCATATAGATTTATTACTCATATTTCTTCTTTTAGTATATGTGCTGCTGAAGCAAACATACATATTTCTTCTTTTATAAATTCCCCATTCCTGGTTTTTTTTTGGTACTGGGGATTGAACTCAGGACCTTGTGCTTGTGAGGCAAGCACTCTAACCACTGAGCTAAATCCCCAGCTCCCTGTGTTTTTATGTCTTCTTTTTTTTTTTTTTTTTCCTGTACTGGGAGTTGAAGCCAGGGCATTGCTCCACCTAGCACTCTACCACCCAGCCATATCCCAGTTCTTTTTTTTTTTTTTTTGGTGCAGGGGATCAAATTTAGGGCCTTGCACTTGCTAAGCAAGCACTCTAAGTACTGAGCTAAATCCCCAGACCCCAGTCCTTTTTATTTTCTTTTATTTTTTAATTTTAAGACAGAGTCTCACTAAATCTCCCAGGCTGCCTCAAATTTGTAATTGCTTCAGTTTACCAAAAAGCTGGGATTAGAGACACGGGCCCCCATACCCAGTTTAAGTCTACTTTTCTAACATGTTTTTCTAATTTTCACATGGATTTCAGCTTCCCGTTTATATAGGAAGCTTATTAACCCTTTGCCCTGTGGAAAGCAAATATAAATCCTGTGTCACCTGACGGCAATGGTACATTCTGAGAATTTGTCATTAGGTGATTTGAAGTTCACATGAAAATCACAGAGCTATTTACACCAACTGCGACTGCTATTATGCCACTAGGCAGTATAATTGTATGCAATTCATCTTGGATCAAATGTCCTGTGTGGCATTTGTATTTCTGGGTTGACTTTTCAGTCTTCTCTCATCAGATATTTTTGCTGTGTGTTCTTTGAACTCGGGTGTGGTGTTACAAAGTCCTTGCCTGCTGCAAGATTGTGACGATCATTTCTCTACATTTTTTTCTTGTCTTTTGCAGTTTCTTTTTAACTCTTTAACCCATCTGGGATTAACTCCTGGATACTGACACGAAGGCCGTAAGAGACAGTGCCTGGCCAAGGGGGTAGAGCATGGGAATGGAGACTATACTGGACCTGCCTGGCTCTGTGTTATGGCCCAGGCTTTGGCATCACCCTCCCAGAACAGATGATTTTTAAAATTGTCTTTTGGTGGGGGAAAGTGCTGCGGATGAAACCCAAAGCCCTGAGCATGCTAGACAACCACTCTACCACTGAGCAGCACCCCCAGCCCTGGCACTTGCATCTGATTCCTATCAAGGCACTCTTTAGCCCAGCAGTGACTACAGACAAGGGTTCTAACTGTATTTCCCCTCGAACAATCAGCTAGTTGCTCTAATGAGATGTGTTCATTTATTTCTCTGTTCTCTTTTTAAAAACTAGGTTAAGATATCAAGAAATGACATATTCTCTGACCCCTGGGTCCCTCTATCTGATTATTATTATCCACTACTTAATTACCATAAGGCCTTTTCTACTGCTTTCTCATTTACAGAGCTTTGAATGATTCTCTGAAGCACATCGCTGGCCTCTTTCTCTCTGTCTCTCCCCTTCCCTGCTGCCTTACTCCACCACACTCTCCCCACCACAGTGTTCTGCCTAGAAACTGTGGAGCCAGGTGACCTGAAACTGTGGGTCGAAATACATAAATCTTTCCTCCTAAATTGTTTATCTCAGGGATTTGTCACAGCAACAGAAAGTTGGCCAGCACATCCTATTTATCTATTTGTTTTTCTTTTTGTTTTTTTTTGTGGTGCCGGGGATCGAACTCAGGCCCTTGTGCTTGCAAGGCAAGCACTCTAATCACTGAGCTAAATCCCCAGCCCCCTATTTGTTTTTCTTTAATGGTTCATGTCTTTGTAATCAAGTCTAAGAATCCATTACCAAATCCAAGGTTGTGAAGTTTCACCTCTACGTTTTATTGAAGAGTTTTATAGTTTTAGTTCTTACATTTGGCTTGTTGTTCTATGTAAATTTTTGTATATGGAATGAGATAGGAATCCAACTTCATTCTTTTGCATTTGGTTATACAACTATCAGCACTCGGTGTTGAGGAGGCTTTTCTTTCCTCATTGAATGGTCTTCGCACTTTGTTGAAAATCAATTAATTGACAAGAGATCTTTGGGTTTATTTCTGGACTCTCAGTTGTATTCCATTGGACTGTATTGCTATCCTTACACTAGTACCACACTGTTTTGATTACTGTAGCTTGGTAGTAAGTTTTGAAATCTGAACGTGTGGGTGTTCCAACTTCATTTTCTTTTTCAATATTATTTTGTCTACTCAGGATCTCTTGCAGTCCCATATGAATTTGAAGATCAGCTTTTCCATTTCTGCAGAAAGGCCATTGGAATTTTGATGAGAATTACGCTGAATCTATGGCTCCCTCTGGAGAGTATTGCTAGAGTATCTTAACAATATTAAGTCTTCTAGTCCAGGAACATGGGGCGTCTTTCCATTTATTTAGGTCTTCAATTTATTTTGTAGTTTTCAGTGTACAAGTGTTTTAGCTCTTTGGTTAAATTTGTTCCTAAGTATATTATTAATTCAGATGCTATTGTTTAAGTTGTCAAAATTAAAATGGAGTCACTTTTGTCAAGCTCTAACCAAAATACATACATATGTACATGCATACATACATACATAAAACAAGCCAAGAAATTATGAAGGCAGGGATCTTATGCATGAATGCCTGATAACAAGAAGTGGTCACAAAAGACTGCTGGATCCATATTGCACAAAAGCCACCATAGTCATACCCCAAAAATATTTCATCAAGGATGTTTGCCCAAGAACTGTCTGTTTAATTTAGTGCCAATACCACCCTTTTTATTGATTCTTGTACATATTTTCAAAAATATGTAACCCTACTCATTTTACATATAAAAACTTCTTGTTTTAATTTCTTTGACTATATCCATAGTTTACACCCATAGTAAATTATGTGTATTTCCATTGTAATGCTCTGCTACCCCCAAATAAATGTCATTCTTTGGAGACTCTCTCTGATTCTTATCTAGGTTGACACTGCTAGGACTGTCATAATAAAATAGCACAGAATAGATGGCTTGAACAACAAAGATTTATTTTCTTGCTGGAGCTGCAGCCCTGGGTTCAATTCCCAGCACTGAAAAAAAAAGAAGAGAATAATTTAAAAAAGAAGAAAGAAGGAAAGAAAGGGAAAGAAATTTAGTTTTTCACGGTTCTGGGGGCCGGAAGTTAGAAATCATTAATCCTATCAGATGAAGGTCCCTACCTTTATGATCTCATATAACCTTGATTACCTCCTTGGCCCCATCTTCGAATACAGTCAAGTTTGAGGTTAGACTCCCAACATGAGAGTTTTGAAGGGGCACAAGCATTCTGTTCGTAACAGAGGCTTGTTCTTCCAGGCTTTCAGAACTCCACCCCACAAGAGCCACCAGTAGCAGTTTCCTGTGTCTTCTCATCCTCAGTTCCTGTCTGTCTCTGCCCTATTCTTTGCACTGTGTGCAACTTGTTTTTTTCCTACTTGGTTCACTGACAGCTGATAAACATTAACTGAATGTCTATAATGTGCCTAGCATTCTGTTAAGCAATATGGGAGGTCATAAAGAAGCGTGACATGCTTCCTGTCTCGGAAGATTTTCAATCTAGCTGAAGAAACAAGATGTCCACAAAATAATTAGGAAATAATCCGGAAGCATATGTAATCCAGTTCCCAGCTGCCCAGTTCGTGCCTCAGGAGGCAAACTTCACAGGTAGGGCTTCTCTGCTGCGTTCACTGCTATAGTCCTGGCCCTTCGGATGGTGGATAGGAGGAAAAGGACAGGAGCTTAATATGAATGTTGAATGAACTCCAGGCTCTGCCTCTTTGGAGTTTCACCAGGTGAGGGCTAGTTCTTTCATTCATCCTGAAAGATGGTCTGTGTTCTGCAAGGTGGCTCTTAGGACCCATCTGAGAAGGTCAGGGCTTTTCAACTGCTCAGGTTACCATGTAGTGGTAAGCTCACAGGCACTGCACACATCTCTCAGCAAGTATCTTGAAATCTTTCTAAAATAACTTCTTACATAAGTAGATTCCTGTTAAGTTCCACCAAGTAAACTGAGAAGAGAAGTATGAAGGAAAAAGGAAGGAAGTACAGCTGGAATACAAAGAGACATGCTCCAGAAACCTCCCCACTAACAACTGGGAAATCCGCCCAGAGGCTCTGGACTCCAGGAAAGACGCTGGTATCTGGGTGTGTGGTCATTTTTTTTTTTTTTTTTTTTGGTCTTTGAAAATGTGACTTTTTTTTCCTTCTGATTTCAAGATCATGGTAGAAAACTTGAAAAAAAATCATAGTGCAAAGAAGAAAGTAAACTTATCTGTAAAGTGCTATTTGCCACAAGAGAAATTGCCACTGTTCACATTTTTATAAAAATGATAAAAAGTTACATGTAATTTTACTTGATAGAAGGACAAGAAACCAAACTTTCAGGTAAATATTTCTTCAAAAAGAGTTATTCATTTTTTACAAAGTTTTATCTTAAAGTAAAGAATTTAGAGACATATATTAAGAGGTGAAGTGGGTTTTGGCGATTCTCAACCTGGAGCAACTCCCCAACCCCTGGGATATTTTGGCAATATCTAGAAACACTTCTGATTTCTCACCTTAGAGACTACTACTGGATAGAGGCCAGGGATGCTGTTAAACATCTTGCATCATATAGGACAGTCTCCCACAGCACAGAATTATCTAGCCCCAATGTAAACACAGTGGGTCACCAGGGTATTGCATAGGTTTTAAAATACCACATAATTTTAAAAGGTTTAAGTTTGTTTCCAGTTAGAAGGAGGTAGTCATTTTATGAAAAGTTCATGAGTATAAAGTCAAGGATCAGGAGAAGTGGTTAAGTGGGGGGTGTCCAGCCAGGTAGTCTGGATTTGAACCCTGACTCTGACACTTACCTGTAAAGTTACCTTGGGCAGCTCCTTTGGACCTCAGTTTCCTAATCTGCAAATTGTGGTAATATTAAACGTACCTCATTTAACTCTAGTGAAGGTTAAATATAAGTAAAGTTCTTGGAACAATGTATGGTTTATGGTCAGCTCCATGAAAATATGTCTAATTATTGTTGTTAATGTCTTAAATGGAAGCGAAAACACAAATTAAGCTTATTTTTGGGATAAGTCTCCCAAGGGATTTAATAGGGTGAAAAGACATGTATATAAAATATTTTTAAAAAATAGAAACTCTAGGAAAAATAAACAAGGGCTGGGGATTTAGCTCGGTGGTTAGAGTACTTGCCTTGCAAGTGCAAGGCCCTGAGTTCGATCCCCGGCACCAAAAAAGAAAAGAAAAAGAAAAAGAAAAACAAAAATAAACAAAACTTATTTATAGGAAAACGAATCATCTGGCCAGGAGCCACTTGTAAATCTAGGGAGCATATAGAGAAATACAGCCATTCATCAAGGTCTTCTTGCCTTCAGGAATTTTCTGATCAATGGTGGGTGAATTATTGTCCCGGAAACATTATTTCTTTCTTTCTCCTTTAAATTAAAAAAAATTTGAATAGGTAATACATTCCCATTGTTCAAAATTCAAAACAATAGGTGATATATGTTAAGCAGTTTTACTCCTAGCACTGTCCCCTCTCTTCCCGTAGGAAATCACTTTAGTAGTTTTTTATGTATCCATCCAGTATTTCTCTATAAAGGCAAATATTCTTATTGAGCCCCTCTTCTTTAGACAAAAGGTGTTATACTTTTTATATAACAATCTGTTTCAGGTACTTTCCATATTAATACACATTAGTACATACACATATTAATATCAGGAGTTTATTTGTCCCTTTTAAAGCTGATAACAATATTCCATTTTGTGAATGTCCTGTACTTCATAAATTTGTTAGTAATTTTCATGAATATTAACAAATTGTGCTCCAGAGAGTGATGTATCATTTTAGACTCCCACCAGCCATGCATGCATATACTTAGTTTCCTGAGGAGAAATGGGCCTATGCAATGTAGTTTACAGACAATCATTTGTTCACGGTCAGACCACACAGGCAGGTGTTACTGACAGGCAGAAGTGGGAAACACACCTAAACAGGTGTTGGGGGTTTGTCAAGATTGTCTCGGCTGGGGATTTAGCTCAGTGGTTAGAGTGCTTGCCTAGCAAGTTCAAGGCCCTGAGCTTGATTCCCAGCACACACACACAAAAAGACTGTCTTGTAGGGAATAGGCAGGATCATTCAGGGTGGATTCTGGGGAATGGAATGATCCATCGGACCAATTGTGTTGCACTGGTCCCAAGAGAATCCTTTTTTTTTGAGACAGAGTCTTGCTTCATAGTTCAGGCTGGCCTTGAACTCACTATGTAGCCCAGGCTGGTCTCAAACTCCTGGCAGTTCTCCTGCCTCAGCCTCTTGAGTGCTGGGATTACAGGTGTGTGGCACCACACCCAACTGAGGATCTAATTTTTAAGGCCAACAGTCAGATCCCGTATGACTGGCGTTTTTCTGGACTCTCGCTTGGGTGATGTTTTCTTTTGTAATCTGAACAATAGATCTGTTTTCTGTAACTTTAGTGTCTTTTTTATAGGAGCCCTGTGGCCTAATTTTTGCACTGGAGCAGAATGTAATTCTCTTAAAATCTCTTTCATAACAATTATGAAAGAGGAAGTACCTGGAAAACCACTGTGTTTTATTTTCTTTCAGCGTGCGGGTAACCAATAAATTTTCTTTCAGATCTGTGGATTCTTTTTAAATTTCACCCTCCCAGGGCTGGGGATTTAGCTCAGTGGTTAGAGTGCTTGCCTTGCAAGCACAAGGCCCTGAGTTTGATCCCCAGCACCAAAAAAAAAAAAAAGGAAAAAAAGATAATAATAAGTTTCACCCTCCCAATAACAAAATATATTTTATGTCTCATTTTCAAGTGTAAATATGTGGTAGCAATGTGAATTTCATATATGTAATTAATATCAGTTACCAAGTGCTTAAGAAATCCTAAGATAATTTTTTTTTTCAGTGTTGGAGATCGAATCCAGGCCTCGTGAATGCCAGACAAACCACTTTACTATTGAGCTACATCCTCAGCCCTTAAGATAAAATATTTGAGAATTGTATAACCCAACCAACACTTCTTTTGTTTTGTTAAAAAATATATATATATGCATACCACGTGGCTTACTTCATATTCGCACTCTGCCTCTGTCATCTGCTTCTTTTTTTTTTCTTGGCATCATGTTTCACTTTTCTGTTGACTATACCAGATATTTATCTTCATTTCCATGAAGCCACACACTGCAGTAGATATAAATGATAAGAAGAGGCCGTGAGCTTTCTAGCTCACTTCAGTAAAGGGTTCTGCTTCCCCAATATGCGGGTCCCAGTATCCACCTCCAGATACCCCTGGGTCCCAAATATCTTCCAGGGACCTCAGTTTCATCAGATATTCATTCCTCTCAATATTCTTGCCCCCTGTGTGGCCATTTTTTTTTTTTTTTTTTGGGTGCTAGGACTCAAACTCAGGGTCTTGTGCTTGTTAGGCAAGCACTGTAGCCACTGAGCTAAATCCCCAGCCCCTATGTGGCCATTTTTTCAGTATTCTGCCTCTAGAACCACTGGTCATGCCACTGCCTACCTCCCACACATGCACTTTTGCCCTGGTGTAGCCGTCAGACCCCTCACCCTTACCCCTTGCTCTCTCCCAGAAAGGCCTGCCCCGCTGAGCCCCAGTCATTCAGCTTTGGTTGAACCCCACAGATGCTGACCAAGGCCAAGCATGGTCCGATGTGGGTATCCACCATGGGCTCTCGCCTCCTGGTGCACCTGGCCAGCGCCCCGCTCTTGGAACAAGTGATGCGGCAGGAGGAAAAGTATCCCATAAGGGACACCATGGACCTGTGGAAGGCACACCGGGACCATCAGAGCCTGCCGTACGGGGTCTTCACCACGTGAGCAGGGGCCTAAGGGGGCTGGAAGAGGGCCCCAGAGGAATGGGTGAAAAGAGGTTAGGAATGGGGCAGCCAGGAGGATCAAAGGCAGAGTGGGACCTCCCTGGATCCCCTGGGCCCAATCCCAGCCTTCAAAAGCAGTCCTTGGGGTGGGCTGGACCCAGGGACCAACCACTGACTTTCCACTAATACATTCACTTGTCTAAATGAATGATTCGCTTTGGATAAGGGAATGATTTTCCTTTCCTTGGCCTTGCATTTCTGTTCTGTAAAATAAGAGATCTGGCCTCACTAGAGTATCTCCAAGGTATTCCCACATCCTTTTAAGATCCATTTTTCTACATTATGGTTTAAAAGATGTCAGCTTACAATTGAGAAAGTATCATTACCTTATTAGTCAGGAAGACTCCATTTAATTAAAAAAGGTATTTCCGAAATTATGTATTGTACATACATTGTTGACTATAACTTTCATGGACTTTTTCCACACATGGAGATAGATGTAGATTTCATTTATGACTAAAAATGTTAAGATTATTTTGGCAGTGGCAAAATGAAGGATAGATTGAGTATGTTATTTACTCCCATGCAAACCAAAGTAGATAAATGGGAACCATTTGTGATAAACCATTCCTTATGTCACTAGTTGTGTATGAGTATATTGCAGGCTTCTTTTTGCTATAATACATTAGCAGAACTCCAGAACCAATAAATGACTTTCCCCAGTCACGCTCAACTTGACAACCATGTTTTAGTCACTTCTCAAGGGATCCAAGTTGATCCTGGTGTGGAAGTCAGCACTATAATAGTGAAAATAACTACAAATGTATGACACACTAGATGCCAGGATAGTCTCTTTATATTTATTACTGCTTTTTGTGCTCACGACAAGCCCATAAATGGACAGTATTATTGGATGAAGAAACTGAGGCCCAGAAAGGGTTTACACTGCATGTCAGAGGTGACATAGTAGCTGGTTGATGCAGTAGATATTTCCAGTTCTGGAACTCAAGAATTTATGACCCTGACACTTTGGGAGAGAAAATGAGCAGGTCAAAGTATGCTTTTTGCCTGTTTTTGATGTCCATACATCTATTCTCCCATTGCTTCTTTTTTTTTTTTTTTTTTTTTTGGTGCTGGGGATCAAGCTCAGGGCTTTGTTCTAACACTGAGCTAACTCCCCAGCCCCTCCCGTTGCATGTTTTTTTTCATTTTGTTTTGTTTTTGTTTTTGTTTTTGGTGCTAGGGATTGAACTCAGGGCCTTGTGCTTGCTGGGCAAGCACTCTAACCACTGAGCTAAATCCCCAGCCCCTTATTGCACGTTTTTCTTTGTTTTTCCTGGTTCCTTAGAGGGACACTTTCAAAACTAAAACAATTCCAGTGCTCATATTTAAAGTTCTAGGAACGGACTACAAAATGTCTGTTCTTTAAGATTTCTTTAGCTTGATATCTGACCCTGAAGGCAAGTTTGGGTCCCATGTTTTCAACAAGCCAGGCCACCTCTAATTTAACGACTCGGAGCTGGGTATTATGTAAAGTCCTTTGTGGTCTATTTATATATTTTTCTTCACGCTAAAGCCAATTTCCTAAATATAGTCCATCACTTGTGTGCAGCTAAGAGCTCTTTTGCTGCTGGGTATGGTGGTCCATGCCTGTAATTCCAGCATTTAGGAAGCTGAGGCAGGAGGATTGTGAGTTTGAAGCCAGCCTGGACTGCATAGTTAGACCTTGTCTAAAAACAAAACAAAAACAAACAGACAACCCAAAACAAAGCACTTTGGCTTTTCTTATCTTATTTTAATACATATATTTTTGAAAATCTCACTTATGAGCATTCTTTTCCCAAGAAATGACTTAACAACTCCAGAAATGCTTTCATTTAACCTTGCAAATCTGATTCTGGCTGTGGCTGGGGAGTGTTATTCTTGGAACAGTGCCCACACTCCTAAATTCCAATAAACAGATCTATTTTGATTTTCCTTTCTTATTCAGGACACTTTTAGTTCATTTTTTTGGAGCCTTCCCCAACACAATAAGCTCCTGGCTGTGGAGATGGGGACTGAGTTTTGTTTAAAAAAATAACTTTTTTAAATAAAAATTGTTTTTTCCTTCTTAAAACTTCATTAAAATTCAGTGGTAATACTTACTATAAAAATTTCAACAGTCAGATTGGGGATTTAGCTCAGTGGTACAGCACTTGCCTAGCAAGCGCAAGGCCCTGAGTTGGCCCCCAGCACCCCCACTCCAAAAAAATTTTCAACAGCAAAACACTAAATCTCCCCTGCACTCCCATGCTGCCATGCAGATGTACATGTGGACATGTAGGATTTCCTCTCTGCTAAAACAACCACATCGAAGTTACTGCCTTGCAACTAGATTTTAAGAAATGGATATGTGCCCAACTTGCTTAGGAAAGGTCACAGGCTGAGGGTAAGGCAGCCCCCAACATGAGCCCCTATGGGAAGCATGTTCCCACCCCTCTGAGCACCCTTGCCTAACCATCTTCTGCATGGCTGTGGCACAGGCTTTGTGGCCTCAGCCTCGTGTCCCCTTGACCCACTGAGCGAAGCAGAACATGGAGACTCAGAACCCGAGGAACTCAAAATTCTAATTTTCTCTACTCCCAGAGAAAGTGGAACACTGAAGCTTCTGCTCATTTCACACATGGAAGATTCTAGAGTTGTATAATTCTAAGATGTTCATAGTCCACAATCATTAAGAATTCACCATATGCTGGCAACTGATCTATGCACCCTAATAACCTGAACCACCCTACTAAGATAGGCATACTTATTGTGCCCAGTTTACAGATGGGGAAACTGAAATATTCTGAAATTAAATTACCTGCCTCAGGTAACTCCGTTAGTGATCATCAGACCTGTGATTTGATTCTAGGCAGTCCGTTCTAGATTCCCCACTTTACTCACTTCCACTGTGCTGTAGCGAGATCCTGAACTTTCGTGGTTCTAAAATTCTGTTATTTAAAGCTCAGTGATTGTACAGTTCTACAGGGTAGAGAATGAGATTTTCCTCAACTCTATGGGGGCCTCAGAGTGGGAAGAGGCCATCTGATCGGAGCTTGCATTTGTGCTGCCCTCCATGTCCCACAGAGAGGGACACCAGTGGTATCAGTTGCGCCAGGCTCTGAACCAGCGGATACTAAAGCCAGCTGATGCTGCTCTCTACACGAATGCTATAAATGAGGTGATTGACGACTTCGTGGCTCGACTGGACCAGATTCTGTCAGAGAGTGCGTCTGGTGATCTGGTGCCAGACATGGCTCACCTCTTCTACCACTTCGCCTTCGAAGGTACCCTTGCTGGGAGCGGGGCTGGGAGCAGGAGTGGGTCGGGCGGGCTGTGCTCCCCCTTCCAGGCCATTGGATTCTGCGTGCCCCGCTGCTGCCTCCTGTGACGGCCTCTGCACTTCCTAGCTATTTGCTACATCCTGTTTGAGAAACGGGTTGGTTGCCTGGAACCCTCCATCCCTGAGGACACAGCAAACTTCATCAGATCTGTCGGGCTCATGTTCTACAACTCAGTCTATGCCACCTTCCTCCCCAAGTGGACCCGTCCCCTGCTGCCCTTCTGGAAGCGATACCTGGATAGCTGGGACACCATCTTCTTCTTTGGTGAGGGGTCCTGGAGGGGGCAGGGAAGAAGCTGGGGCTGACTCCCAAACCTGTGCCTCTCTCAGTCTATCCTGGGAGCTTCTCCCTCATGCCACCAGCTGTCAGAGCAGCTTGACATCCTCCACTGTTCTCCACTGCCCCTGTAGGAAAAAAGATGATCGATGAGAAATTCAAAGAGGTGGAGGCCCAACTACAGGCAGCAGGACCAGATGGGGTCCAGATATCCGGCTACCTGCACTTCCTGCTAACCAACGGGCTGCTCAGTCCTCGTGAGGCTGTGGGCACCCTGCCTGAGCTGCTCTTGGCTGGCGTGGACACGGTGTGTGAGCAGGCCACCAAGGAGACCAAGGGCTTCCAACTCCTATTTGAACCAATTCCCATGATCCCCTGCATTGGCCTGACCTTCATCCCTCCATATAGCTTCATCTCTTTCTGTAACCTGGGTGCAATGCTAAAGGGAAATAGATGGTTGTTCAGCCCAGCTGAAGCCAACAGACTGGGGATTGAACCCAGGGCCTTCATGCTGAGCTACATCCTCAGACTTAAATTTTCTGTGTTTTGAGACAGGGTCTTGCTAAGTCGTGAAGTTCCTCTGGCTGGGCTGGAACTTGGGATCCTCCTGCCCCGACCTCCCATAATACTAGGATTACAGGCACCGGCCACTGCAACCCTGCTATTGTTGATCCTTTAGTATAAAGAGGATGGGTGGGGCCCATCACCTGCTGGGTCCTGTTGCTCTCTCATATCTGGGGAGTTTCATTCATATCAATTCCATCTTTCTCTTATTGCAATTTAAGTGGCGAGTTGGAAGCTTGTCCATGAGCACGGGAACCCTTTTCCAGCCCTTTTGTCACATGGGGCTTCTCTTTGTTACCGTCTCCTCTGTCCTCATCCTCCTGTAGATTCACATTTAGCTTGAAGGTTGCCATGAAACAGCATCTCTTTTCCTGCAATACTTGTGGCTAAATAAGACTCTCCCTTATTTTGCATACACCTACTCATAAACCTTCCCACCCAGCTGGCCTCTTTTCCTAGAAATCTTCCTTCATTTTATCTCCCATTCTCCCTCCTAGACGTCCAACACGCTGACGTGGAGCCTGTATCATCTTTCGAAGAACCCAGAGATCCAGACAGCCTTGCACGAGGAAGTGGCGGGTGTGGTGCCCCCCGGGCAGGTGCCCCAACACAAGGACTTCGCCCACATGCCCCTGCTCAAAGCCGTGATTAGGGAGACCCTTCGGTAGGATGTGGCTCCGAGAGCACAGGATGTGTGGGACAGGAGCAGGAGGTAGGGCTTCTGGTGGGCTTCTGCTAGGGACAAGGGTGCTGGGCAGCGAGGCAGGAGCACCAGAGAGGTAATGGAGAAGGAGTGGGACCCTGTCCCCTTTTGGATCTGGAGGCAGACTGTAGACTTTCTTTTCCCCTGCAGCCTCTACCCTGTGGTGCCCACAAACTCACGGATCATAGTGGGAAAGGAAGTCGAAGTTGATGGCTACATATTCCCCAAGAATGTGAGTGAGGCCGGCCAGCCCAAGTGCCCAGCAGGACCCACAGGCCCACCCCAGTGGATTCATGATGCCTGCTCTTGCTCTGTAGACCCAGTTTGTGTTGTGCCACTATGTGGTTTCCCGGGACCCCAGCATCTTCCCTGATCCTGAGAGCTTCCAGCCTCACCGATGGCTGAGGAAGAGCAAGGCTGATAGTCCTGGCGTCCAGCACCCGTTTGGTTCTGTGCCTTTCGGCTACGGGGTCCGGGCCTGCCTCGGCCGCAGGATTGCGGAGCTGGAGATGCAGCTGCTGCTGGCGAGGGTGAGTGAGCAGGGGTGGGAGAGGCTGTAGGTCAGGGAGGGATGCAGGGGTCGATGGGGAGGAGAAGCAAGGAGGTTCAGGGTAGCAGCGTGAAGAGGGGGACAGTGTGTGGAGCACAAGCCCACACTGGCCCCTGTGTGCTTTGTCCCTGCCAGCTGATACAGCGCTACGAGGTGGTCCTGACCCCTGAGACAGGGGAGTTGGAGCCTTTGGCCCGCATTGTCCTGGTTCCCAATAAGAAGGTGGGCCTGCGTTTCCTGCGGAGGTAGCGCTGAGCAGAGCTCCGCTTTCTTGGTTCTTGTTCTGGAGGCCCCAGTCTTGGCTGGGCAGTTGCTGGCTATTGACGTGGCTCAGATGAGGAGGGAAGGAAGACTGGACAGGCTGGAGGAACTCGGTGGCCTTCCCACAGCACCTGACGTTTTGCCACGTTTGTCATTTTGAGCAGCTCCCACTCAGATAAAGGCCAGTCCTATCACTCTGCTGTTCTTGGGTATGGAACAAAGTAAAAGGTCTTTGACTAATTGTGGGAGTCTTTGTTGTTCTTTTGGACCACTCAGCATCTGGAGCCTTTTCCTGTGTTTGGGAAACACCCTTTCTGCACCTAGAAATGGCAGGAGGCTCCTCTGCCTTCCTCCTTAGAGCCTGAGAATATCACACTTTTCCCCAGGCCTCACCCAGAGGCCTTAGCCTCCTGTGGCTGGGGCAGCAACAGCAATGCTGGCACCCCAGAGTGGCTCTGTAACAGTGTCACTGTAGATAATAGAATCGCTTCTCAGCCGTGTGGCCAAGATCAAGTACAGATAATAGAAGCCACCTTCTGGGTGCAGTGGCATATACCATAGTTCCAGCTACATAGGAGGGTGAGTCACTTGAGCCCAGGAATTTGGAACCAGCCTGGGCAACACAGCAAGATTCCCTCTCGAAAATAATCAAATGAAACAGACCACCTTCTTTTGAGAGAAAAGTGCTGAGAGAGAGGATAAGAGTGCCACGAAATTTGCTGGTGGAGCTCTGGGCCAGGCTGGAGTGGCCCAGGCACTGACATGCTTAAGGATCTAGTCACCCTGTTGGGCACAGTCAGGACAGTTGAGAAGCCACCACTAAAAAAAGAAAGTTGGCCAACCTTGCCTCAGTGCTCTTGAGAGGACTCGGACTTCCATGAGTGGCTCCCAACTGCCTGGTAGCCAGAGAAACCCACTGCTACCTGGCCACTTCCTTCCTGGAGACCTGAGCATCCCCCTGGCCAGCTATGAATCCTCTGGAGGGCGCAAGTCCAGTTTCTTTCCCTTTGGATCTCCCACTCTGTCTAGCATCTAGGAGATGTCAAATGAAAGTTTATTGAGCAGGAAGAGACTAGAATAGGAGGAAGGGAGAGGTAGGATGGAGGGCACAGAGTTTTCTACATCGAGAAGCAAATCTAGAGAACTTTAGGAGGAATTACCGATTATAAGGGCCTTGACCTCGATCCCACATGGCAGTGGGTTCCTCTGTGAGAGCTCCTTATAAACAGTGAGGACAAGGGCTGGAATCAATGCCAGGGTCTATGTCACAAAGCCAACCAGAGGGGACTTCTGCCTTTCCCAGCATGCCAATCCTTCAAACCAGCAGGGCCCAGCTGCTGGAACTACTTGACTCCCCCAGTGCTGGGGTTTGGGTGGGGGACATCTGTGTGATGTGACAAGGGATAAGGGTCTTGTAGCATCTGGGCAAGAGTTCATGGTTTGCAGTCCAGTCAATGAATTTATAGGGGAATCTTGCATCCAAATCCTTGAAGCTCCAGCCATTGTGGAGAACAGCATGAAATTTCATCTGCAATCCATGTTCATTATAGATTAATCACAGCAGCCAAGGTATCAAATCAACCTAAGTGTCTGTCAAAGGATGAACAGACAAGGTAAATGTGGTATGAATGCACTATGGAATACTAGTCCGCCTTTAAGAGATGGAAATCCTGTCATTTGTGGACACAGATGAACCTGGAGGAAACGACAACAAAAATCATCTCCTCAAGATTATTGTAGAAGTAGCTTCCAGTGTAAGCTTCAAGAGAGTCTCACCAACACTCTGGAGGTTCCACAGGAAGTTCTGAGGCAGCTTGCTGTCTGCTTGCACATCTCCAGAGCCTATAATCCAACCTCAAACTAGAAATCAAACATGCAAAGGAGAGGGGTGGGGATTAAGCTCAGTGGTAGAGCGCTTGCCTGAGTTTGATCCCCAGCATCCCCCACATACAGAAGGCAAAACAAGAGCTAATCAGACTAGTGAATGAATGGAGTCCTTGGAAGGACCCAGTTTCAGTCCGTGATTGATCGGACCCATCTCTTTGGGGCCTGTGGCAAGGCAGCGTGTTATGGTGGGATCACACAGTTCCAGCAAAGCTGTTTCTCCTGGTGACCTGGAAGCAAAAGAGGAAGAGTGAGAGGAAGGGCCAAAGTCCCACTATCCCCTTCAAGGACATGCTCCTAATGACACAAAGTCTTCTCCCTAGGCCTCCCAGTATGACAAGCTGGGTACTATCTTTAACACATGGGCCTCTGAGGGACATTCCAGATCTCAACTATAGCAAGTGCAGAACACAAGACAGAAGAGGTGAGGAGTTAATGACACAAAGCTAAAACTTTGGCCACAAAGGCTGCTACCAGAAAGCCCACAGACACAGCAGTGGCAAAAGAGAATCAAAGACTCCCCTGCCAAACAAAATACAGCACAGCCATCAAGAGTTTCTTCTTTCTAATAGATGTTTTATTGCTAGATAATACACCTGCAGAAAAATACACCTACCTCAGTAAGTGTGCCTCAAATTCTTTTGATTAGCTTGGGAGTTGGAAATGACCTCGGCCTGTGGATATGCTACCACAGTGCCCAGACAAGATTTCTTTATTGTAAGTGAAAAGCTGACTTTCTCTGACAGCAATTCACACACCTAAGTCCAACACACCTAAGAGCTCCAGGATGGATGTGATGTCATGGATGGATTCCTTCCCTTGCAGGCTTCTCTCTGCAGGTGAAAAGCAGCAGCCCCGTTTGAGGGCACAAAGCCCATCTGTGGCCAGTGATGGGGCACAATTCTGGAGTGCGATAGTTTTGGGGTTCCCAAGAGTCACAGTGAAGGGGCATCACAGTGAGGCTCCCTGATTGCCCACCGTGACCTTCCTCTTAAAGGAGGAACAAGAGCAGGTGTAGGATAACTGCAGAAAGGTGGATGCTGACTCAGCATAGCAGATACACCTTTAACACTTTTCAGATACACCTGAAAAAAAGGTGTATATCTTGTTACTCCCAGTCCAGCTAATTGGACTCTGTTGGTCGAATGAGGATTAGTATCTTCGAGTATGATTTTAAGAAAACAGCCTGTCTTCTTAAACAACTAGGGAGTACTCTTATTGCTAAAAATAGGGTGCCCGTGTTCCCTGGATGTCTACGTGCTCCTGTCCTATAGACGTTTTAGCTCTGAGTGCTTGTTGGCCTGGCAATGGTTTATTTCCAGGTTGTTATTTCTGATTCCAGTTTTAATACGTGTGTCAAGTGACAACTTGTTGTCATGATGGAATGGCCATACATAACTTTGTAAGGAATACATCTATATTTAAGAGTGCTTGGGAGAAGAGTTTTGAGGACGCTAATAAATCATGTCGTCTATATTATGCGGCTACTCTTAGTCAGTGCTTCTTGTAGATTTAGTCATAATTAAATGACAGATAGACCCAATCATGTGACAAATAATTTTACTATGAGAATGAGCCATCCTTGTATCCCACTACAGTCACATGCTCATCAAGTCTTAGGAATACAGAAAATAAATACAGCTGCCCAGATTCCACCCCAAAACCGGGAAGCGAGTATCTCCAGGAGTGAGGTTTGGGTGCTGCACTTTTCCCAAGGCTTCCTCGGCGACCCTGGAGCACATTCAACATTAAGAAACACTGAGAGGGCTGTGAGGAGAGAGACAGGAAAGCAAGGGAGGCTCAGGAGTCCAGCCCAGGGCCACAGAAACCCAGGGAGTCCTCAGGGCGGCTGCGGAGGAGCGGGGGCAGCCCACCCCGGGTTTGTATGCAAGAAGGAGGGACAGCTGGGGAAGCTGCATGTGAGGACGCTTCTTTCGGTCTTTCGGTCTGAGCTGAGGTGGAAACAGCTTCTTCTCTGGAGTTCAGGAAGGCTGCGGGGCTCCCCGGAAGCTGGAGGCTGGGCTTGACGGGAGGAGGCGTCTGAGGCGGCGGGGTGGCAGGTCTTTCACAGAAGGGCCCGAGGGGGAGATCTGCTGGGTCCTTGGCACAGTGAGCCCAGACACGCAGAGACGTGTGCGCACCTAGGAAGGAGCAAGGAGACCTAGGTGCCGTCCTTAGCCTTGCTGTTACAGCTGCAGGTCGCTACCCAGAGGCACGGCATCCAGGGACTGAGCTGTTATGGTTACCCCAAGCCAGCCACTGTGGGAGGCAGCCTGTCTCAGGCTCCCTGAGGACACTGTCACTTGGCAGACCCTCCCTTGGCCCAGACCCCGTGATCATCCCCATCTCATCCTCCCGCGCGAGTCCAAACCCAGGACCTTCCTGGGTAAGACAGGGCAGAGCCGCACTGACCCTTGGATTTTGGCAAGGTGGCTAGTGAGAAAATACTTTCATGTACTGCCTGATAGTCAAGCACAAGTGTCTGACTCTGAAGCTTAGGGAGGTAATACGGTCAGGATCACATTTTAGAAATAGTAACCTACCCACACTGGACAGCTGGACCCGTGGTGCCCATTGCCTCGGGGGAGGGTGACAGAGCAGAAGCCGTGTCTTGGCTTTGGAATCTCAAAAGCCTGATTGTCAAGTTGGGTGGCAACAGCTCGGAACACATAGCAGACTTGGAAGAATATATCAGGGCCAGAGAATGAAGGGCCCTTTGTCCCCACTGGTAAAACTTTCATAGGCTGGGGAGGGCTGGGGAACAAAGAGATACTTCTATAGACACCTTTGGGTTCCTGAAAAGGGAGCCAGGCCGTCTCAGGATACCTGCAAGGGGCATGCGTGACAAACTCCCATATAGGTTTGGAGACGGCAAAAGTAGAACAGTCCTGGGCCCTGTGTTCCTGGGTAAAGCCTGGGAAAACAGCATGCGGCAGAGTTGAATGTGCTGCCCACTGGAACAGCCTGATGGCACTCTCTGAAGCCCAGAGGGGTGCAGGGCCAGGAGCTGGAATGGACTGCATGCCTTCAGCACAGGCAGGACCTGGCAGTCAGGGGACACATGGTGGTGACCATGCACACCAGTGACCACCAACTGGCGACGGGATGAGAACATGGAGCTTTTGCAAGGGGCTGGCACAGTTGGATGCTGATGACGAGGAACAGAGCTTTACATTACCTAAAGCCCCTCCCCTGCCCCAAAAACAGCCCTAGGGAAAGATAAGGAAGAGACACCAGATGGACTGAGGTTAATTTCTTCTGCCTAGTGAAATGGGTTTCACAACAGAAATTTCATTCAGTGTTAGAAAAATAAAGTTACGTTTTATGGCAGATTGGAGTTCATGGACTGGGTTTTATGTACTATATAAGTAACTAGTTAATAAATACTTTCTTTATGGTTTTGTTATAAATGAAAGATTTTAAAAGTCAGTGGAATAGGGGCTGGGGATTTAGCTCAGTGATTAGAGTGCTTGCCTTGTAAGCACAAGGGCCTGAGTTCGATCCCCGGCACCACAAAAAAAAAAGTCAGTGGAATAACATTCAATGTGCCAAAGAAAAGCCACTTGCTGTTTTTGCCAGTTGCAGTTTCTACATCTAGCACTTTGAGCGAAGTCAAATCCATGTCCACCACTTATTCTTTTTCTTTTTGTTTTGTTTAGCATTCTTTTTTTTTTTTTTTTTTTTTTGGTGCTGGGGATCGAACTCGGGTCCTTGTGCTTGCAAGGCAAGCACTTTAATTGCTGAGCTAAATCCCCAGCCCTGTTTTTGTTTTGTTGACTGCACATTCTCAGGGATCTGTATGAGGCCGTAGTCACTGGGACCAAAGAACACTGTTCATGAGACTAGGGGGTTTTCTGGACAATGATAGAGAGAGGCTCCCGCTCCAATAGGCAGCTCTAGAAACAACTGCTGCACCACAGTGACCCCCAGACTCCCTGAGATGACTATGCCAAGAGAGTAGGACAGCAGTGCCACAGTGGTGGTTCCCATGGAGAAGGAGCAGCTGGGACTCCCAGGACTAGGGGATGAGCTAACTGTAGTCCAGAAGCGGAGAGATGTAGACCCCATGACTCTACCCCTGGGCTTTGGGCTCATGGCCCCCAGGGACCCGTCTCAACCCAGGTTAGGAAAGGGGATAAGAGTGGATGTGGTGCACGGGTGGCCCTAGGGCAATCCCAGTGCCGCTGGATCAGGCACCTCCAGGCTCGACTCAGCCACCGTCCTTACTGTCATAGTGCCATGGTGGACTAGGCATGCCCAAGGGCCTCTGGGAGTACAGGCGGGGCAGGAAGGATCGTGGAGGGCTGGAGAAGCCTGTGAGGAAAAGAGAAGGGAAGAGGGTGACCAAAGAGGGAGGGAGTGCTGTCTTCCTAATGAGGGAGTCTTATTATCCACTGCCAACCAGGTGGACTCCGTGCCTCATCCTTCTGCGAACCCCCAGCAAATGTCTGAGATCCTGCACTAGATGGAAGCTCCCCCTTTTAGTCTTAGATCTTACTGAAGATGGGAACTTCATCCAACAAAGACTTATTAGTTTGCTTCCTTCTATGCAACTCCCGTCCTGTGGGAATGAAGGGTGAGAGAGCAGCTAAATCTTTCCAGAGAGCCTTTAGTGCCACTCTGTCCAACCCTCCTAGGAGCCCTCTGTGACCTCAGCTGGGAATGGGACAAAATGGTGGCCTTTACAGTTTTCATGGGGCTAACCAGCTACGAGCAGGACCACTTCCACCATTGGGGTGCCCCAGTGTGTGATCTGGGAACCCAGAAAGACTGAGGGGTTGACCCAATGGCCTGGGGCTGAGCCTACCTGAACCAGAGCCGAACCAGCAGACAGGGGTGAGGGAAGATGAAGGCTGAGTCTCCTGGCTCCCTTCATTGGCTTCCAGCTGTGGGGGCGGCCTGGGAGTGAGGACTTGGGTATTCTCAGGCGCCAAGGGCATCAATGCCAGACGGGCTGAGCACCAGTGCCTGAAGGATGTCCGAGAGAGAGACCACACCCAGGAGATGCTGGGTTTCATCCACTAACACCAGCCGGTGCACCTGTGGGTCCAGAGGGTTCGGTGAGGGGCAGACTCAGGGCTGTGGCAGCTACAGCACCAAGGCTGGTCCAAGGAGCAGAGGAAACAGTTGACAGCTGGGGGAGTAAGAGGGCGTTTCCAGGGCACGAGCTGGCGATGGCTCTGACCACTCAGCCAGCTGTGGCCCTTGGCACGAGGGCCCAATGGACAGGTCCTGGTGCATACCGATGTGGCTGCCAAGAGTTGGTCATGAAATGGGAGGGCAGGCCAGGTGCCCAAAGATCAGGAACGCCTGGAGCTGTGTGTGGAAGAGCTGGGGACCTGCATGAAGGGGCATGGGGTACCTGCTCCCGAGCAATCCTGTCAATGACTTCCCCCAGTGTCTCATGGGGCTGGCAGGAAAGGACTCCTTCAAGACACAGTGTCCTCTGCCTCAGGGCTTCTCCCACACTTATGTCTAGGTGGTTGTAGGTTTGCTGGGCAGCCAGGTGCTGGAGCAGGGGGAGAAAGAGAGCCCTGAGTCACCCCTCGCCCAGGCTCGAGCCCCACCACAATGTCTTTTCATACTTGCAACGTGTCCACAAATGTTCCCCATATATCCCCACACTGCAGCCTCCCTGCAGCACTCCAGAGTCCCCACAGACACTTACAATCACGTCAAAACGGGAGTAGAGGCCCACGACCTGACCTGCAGGGGGAGAGGGAAGAGAAAGATAGGGAAGAAACCCACATCAGAACCAGGGTGCTGTGAAAAGGGCCTGAGGCAGGTTTTTAAAATGAACTTGACATCATCCAGGCTGCTGGCTTTGTAATGAGGCATCAGCTTGCCCCTACCTGAACCACAGATGAGGTTAGCACCACAGAGGGGGAGACAGCCTGACCTTGCACCTACTGATAAGATGCTATGTGAGAACATGGCATTATCACCTTTGAAATAGTCTAGCCTCAGGTGTACAGTTTCAACTCATTAAGCCTTTAGATTTCACTTCCAGTTTACAGGAATCAGGAAAAGAGGAACAGGGTAAAGATCAGCTGCAGGAGGAAAATGGACAAGTGTGGAAGTGCCATGCTCCACAGACAACACATTCAGGCTCTTCTACTGCCATGTGTCACAGAAATGAAGGGGGAAGGGAAGAGTTCTAGATTTAAAGAGACTTAAAGGACAAAAAGCAGAAATCCAAACTATGGACTTTAACTGGATCCAAGTTTGAACAAATCCACAGTAAAAAAATTAAAAAAGATATTCTTGGGGGAATGGAGAAGTGAGAACATTAGAAAACATTAATACATTATTCATAGTTTTGTTAGGTAATACAGAAAATTGTATTTATTTGAAGAGATACTGACTGGGGCTGGGGATTTAGCTTAGCAGTAGAGCACTCACCTAGCAAGTACAAGGCCCTGAGTTTGACCCCCAGCAACCCCCTTCCCCAAAAAAAGAGAGATACTGTCTGGTGTGGTTAAGTAAATTCTTCAGAAAAAAGGTAAATAAATATCTTCAGAAACAAAGATGAACTGATTATGGCAATATGTTAACAGTTGTTAATCCAGGCAACAGATATATGAGGTTTGTTATATAATTTTTTTCTATGACTTTTATTCATTTAAAATTTTTAAATTGCCCGGTGTGGTGGCATGCACCTGTAACCCCAGCCTTGGGAAGTAGAGGCAGGAGGATCACTGTGAGTTCGAGGCCAGCCTGGGGCTACATAGTGAACTCAAGGCCAGCCTGAACTACATAGCAAGACCCTGTCTAAGAAAACAAAACAATACAAAACAAAACAAAACCAGAAACTTAAAATCAAAAACAAATCCAGACTGAGGCAGGAGAATTTTAAGTATAAGGTCAGCCTGGGCAACTTCACAAGACTCTGTCTCCAAATTAAAAAATAAAAATAAAGTGCTTGGGATATTAGTTCAGTGCTGCCTGGGTTTAATCTCTGGTACCACAAGAATAAAATAAAAATCAATGCAAAGCACTTCTTGATATCTAGCTTATTATGGTGAATTTATTTTGGCAACATTTTACAGCCGTAGTCCAACCAAAAAAATACTCTTGTAGTCCTTCTGATCCTTTCCAGAACAGGAAATTGAGGTCTGGCTGGTATGAATTAGACAAAAACTCTGGTCTCCAGCTCTTTCCTCTCATACACTCAGTTTATTTCGCCTTATGTAAATCCTCCAGTGAAGTCAGAAGGATGGAGGGTTATTAGGATTCCTATTTCATGTATGAGTAAACTGAGGCACAGAGAGGCTAAGTAACTGGTCTAAGGGTCAAAGAAGGCAGAGAATTCTAACCTCATCCACCTGGGTCCCCAAGCTGATGCCAGATAGACTCCTGCCCAACCTCAGCCTGTCTCTCTCCATGTTCTCCCCACAGCGCCCTCCTCCCCCGACACTGGCCAGAGCATCTCGTCCTGGTGCAGGTACCGGATTCATTGACTACAGGTAGCGCCGACACGCGCCGGTCCACAAAGATGTCCAGTGCAGTCAGGATGGGCGCTGTTTCCAGCACCACTGCCAAATCTCGGAATGTGCCAATGCCCAGATCTTGGATCGTGCGGCAGAGGAAGGAGGGCCGGGGCAGCAGGGTACCCTGGTTGGAGTGGGGAAAGGATGGTGATCAGAGCTCAAGCAGCCTGCACAGGACTCCCAGCTCCTCCCTCCCCAAGGATTGGAAATTTGGCTCCTCTGTGGCTTCCCCATGGCTCCCCCATTCTCCTCGTCCCTGCTCCTGAACTCACAAAGATGTGCAGGAATTTGAGCAGCCGCTTGTGTGTGAGGATGTAGAGCACCGTGCCTGATACTGGGTCCAGGACTGGCAGGCGATGGATCCGGTTCTTGATAAGGGTGTAGACAGCTTCAAACAGGCTGGGGAGGTGAAAGCAGTGGGCTGGGGGCAGCCTGGGGAGAGATAGCTTCCATCCCTGCCCTCTAAATAGGAGGACAGGACACCAGGCCTGCCTGTCTGTCTGCTTCCCAAGATGAGGAGGGAGCTTCAGGGCTGAATGGGTCAGGGGAAGGAAACTGTGTAAGAAGGGCCCAGGTGGGTAGGTGGGGATGCTTACCTGTTACTGGGGGAGATGGAGACCAGAGGCTTGAAGCAGCCTTGAAGGTAGATCTCTGCAGAAAAAGCAGTCAAACCAAGAGAGCTGCAGCCACCTCACTCTACAGCCCAAGTTCTTCCCTTCCCACAGGCACTTGAGGCTCCCTATTGCCTCATGCCCCCAGAAACTCTCCACGGACCACTCTCGGCCTCAGGCCCTGGCACCAACCTCAACCTCACAGCCCCTCTCCCTACTCACCCCTCCAGGTCTCGATCTTGTGTTGTTCAATTTCATAGATCTGGACCTAGAAGTATCAACAGGACTCCGGAAGTCAGATATGGGCCCCACAGGCACCAGGTTCCCTGAAGACTCCCCTCTGCTCTGCCCTGGCCACTGGGAGCCTCAGCCCACTCCTCACCAGAGGGGATCTGTAGTATCGGTGCAGCACCAGGATGAAGTCCGTGATGGTGAGCATCCCTGCAGGGCAGACGAGATGCAGGGAGAAGGTTGGCTGATGGCCTTGGGGTGTAGGCAGGCTGAGGGCCCTGTTGTCCCACTACCCTTGTACCATATGAGGTCTCCCCTTGCCACTCCCACCACCCCTGTCTTCCCAGCCTCTCTTTACCCACAAAACTCTGCTTCTTGCTGTCCCACAGAGGGGCCGCCCGAACACCATTGGCCACCAGGGCAAAGAAGGCCTTCTTGATCTGAAAGGCAGGAAAGAATAGTTGAGGGGTAAGTTCCAGGAGGCTGTCCTCTTCCTCTGTCCTTGCCCCTTGGTGGGCACTCCCCTGCTTGCCTGTGTCCCCAGGAGGGTCCTTCCATGGGACTTTCTTTCAGGTTTTCCTGGACTTGAGCTTGCCTGTCTTCCCCATGTCATGGCACACACTAGACATGATCACTGTTGGGCACATTTGCTACTATACAGATACACATTGGCCAGAGTGCAAGGCTGCTTGTGACCAGAGGCACTGAGGGACCCTCGTCAGACATATCCGCATGTGAGAAACTTAGTGTTTCCACTTGGAAGTCATATATATAAATATAATACGATTTCTGCCAATCTAAAAACTAGAGGTGGCTGGAGATTTAGCTCAGTGGTTAGAGTGCTTGCCTTGCAAGCACAAGGCCCTGAGTTCAATTCCCAGCACCAAAAACAAAACAAAACACCCAAAAAAACCACTAGAGGTACAATTATTTACATAGTATTTGCATAGTTACATAGTTTTTTCTCTAAGTAAATTTTAT
>PVJO010022683.1:0-27574 GCA_004026905.1 Hystrix cristata | reverse complement strand
CAAAAAAAACCCAGTAGAGGCACTGTAGCTCCTCTCCCAAGGAGGACCTTGGGGAAATTCGACCCTTTAGCTGTTCTTTACTTCCTAAGTTCTGGCTCTAGCTTTCATTCCAACACACATTTATGACTTTTTCCCCTTTCTTCCCGGTGCCTCCATCACCATCTCCTTTGTATGCTTATCTTCCTCTACATAGTCCTTAGATGTTGGCATTTCTATTATTCTACACCAGCCCCTCCCGATTTCTCAGTATCATCCCTCTCAATAGTCATTTCTTTTTCCATGGCCACAACTCTCTATGCACTTAACACACTTGCTTTTGGAAACAGTTTTAGACTAAAGGGAAGGAAGAAACCAGCATATATTAACAGAAACGCAGAGCTGAATTTATTACTTCAGTAAAGGGAGATTGTGATCCATGGGTGAAATGTCTCCAAACAAAGCAAACTATTGATTGTACATTGAATTTTTAGTGTGTTTGAAGAAAATGGGTTGAGGTCAGTTGCAGAAGCATGGCTGTGTGGGTAAGACTGCGGTAAATGGGTTGACTCACAGTATTCTCACTGCAGTGAAACTCTTGCCCACTGTCTTTTGAAAGAGAGCTAGTATTGCTCATTGGGCGTCAAAAACCTGTTGTTTGAGTGAGTTATTGTGGGTCAATTGAGTTGGTTTAAAATTGATGGTAACGGTAACTTGTGACTATGGCTAAAAAATAATAAGTCATTTCTGAGGAACATGGGAAATAACTCAATTCTTAGTTGAACTGTTTTTGTAAAGAAATATGAACTTCAATTACCAAAACATGTATTCCGTGTTCTAATTTGAATATCTCAAACGTGCTTGAACTCAGCATGTCCAAAACCAAATGTATGTTTCTTCTTCCAGACTTGATTCTTCTCTTGAAAGTCATATCTGTGCAACCCAATCAAAAGCTGGCAAACTCTTTCTGTAAAGGTCGTATAAGAAACAGTTCAGGCCTTGTGGGACACTCCAGCTCTAGCACAACTACTCAATTCTGCCACCGTGGTATGAAATCAACCACAGACTGTACATAAAATGGGTGCTGTTCTGTTGTAATAAAGCTTTATTTACAACCATAGGAAGCAGGCAGGATTTGGGCCATAGCCCATAATGTGGCCCTCACTGATTCAAATGGTGAAGCCAGAAATGCAGGGATTATTTTGGATAGCACTTCTCTAGCATGTAGCATATTCTGGATGGGCTGGCATGATGTTAGTTTGGCTTTTTGTACTGAACACTTACTGTTCTGCTTTCTCAGAACAGCATTCTTCTTTTCTTTTCCTGTGAAATAGCACCAGAAAAATCCCAGGACCTCCCAATATGAGGACCTCACCTCTGACCTAATGCTTTTCAGGGATACATAAGAGGGTAATTTGGCTAATTGGGAATTTTTAATGGAGTTAGTTAACAGTCAAAATATCCTTTTTCTTCTTTGGTTGCACAACTGGGAATCAAGACTGGCTGGCTGGGTGTCCTCCCATTTCTGCCTTATCCTTACCTTTGATTGGTCTGCTGTCTTCTTGGGCAAAGGAACCACCGCGGTGCAAGGTGGTGACAGGACTCCTGACACTGTGGCTCTGGCTTCCTCCTGTATGACTGGGGGCTAATAATACTCTGTGCATCTCATTTCTTTTTACTCATGTTAGTGTTCAAAGAAGCAAAGAAATCCTGGTTAGCAGACCTTCTAAGTGTCTCTTTAACCCACCCACTTTTCCCCCTTTCTATGATCTCCACTCACTCACTCTAAACTCCCTTTTATCTGATTTTGGGATCATGGAACTATACCCCTACCACAGTAACTCTCTTGGCATCCACAATAATTTCTCCAAATTCCAATCAAAATAATCATATAAAAATTAAAATCTGAATATAGAATTTCCTTGCTGAAAACCCTTAAGTGTCTTCCCAGTTTTCTTAATGTACAAACTTTCCCCCATGCTTTCACGTGTCTGGTTGCCCTTTTTTGTATCACATCCCTTATGCTCCCTGCTCCAGCCACCCCTCTTTTCCTTTTAGTTCTCTCACCACAGTCACCATGGGGCCTTTGTATGTGCTGCTCCTTCCTCCTGAAATGCTGCCCTCAACATTCCTCATGGGTGTAGCTCCCATTCATCACTCACATTTCAATTCAATTTTCATGTCCTTCAAGCAATACTTCTTCTGGCCACAGACCAGGTCAACCCTCATTTTTATCCACTGAATCTTTTACACTCTGATGTACCTTCCCAGATTTCAGTATACGTAATTATTATGCGATTCTTCAGGTTATAATTTAATGTCTATCGAAACATTACCCTAATGTGTAACATTTTTAATGGAAAATTCATGTCCATTTTGTTAAGTGCAGAACCCCTCGTTCCTTGTAGTAGACGGCCTGCCTTCAAAGATGACCACATTATAATCTCTGGATTTTGCAAATATGTTACCTAACATAGCACAAGAGATTTTGCAGATTTTGTTAGAATTGTAGATCTTAAAATAGAGAGGTTGCCCTGGGTTTTCTGGATGAGTCCAATCTAAAGCTATGACTCCTTAAAAGCTGAGAAATTTCTCTTTAGCTTTCTGAGAGGAGGGAGGCAGCAGAGAGGTACAACAGGGAGTCAGAGAGATCTGAAGCATGAGGGACTCAACTCCCAGTGAGAGGTGTTGTAGGGAAAGCGAATACATGTGATGTAATGATCAAGTAAGGGTAATTACCATGTCCATACATTAAATCTTAAACACCTTAAAGATTTATCATTTTTTTCTTATGGGAATATTCAAAATTCTCTCTTCCAGCTAACTGAAATATACCTTTGCAATATTATCAGCTAGAGTCTCCCTTCTGTGCAAAAGAGAACCAGAGCTGTTCTTCCACAGCACTTAAATCTGATATGTCTAGAAATGATCTTATTTCCTTTGTCCACCAATTCTGCTTTCTCTCACCTATTGATCATCATCCTTTTTCATTCCCCGCATTCAAAGTGCTTTTAATTCCTGTGGCTCCAGCTCCGTTTAGTCAGCTTCCCTTCACTGGGACACAATACCCAACAATCACAACTTAAAGGAGGAGAGGTTTATTTTGGCTCAGTCCTTGGTTGGCTGGCTCCAAGGTGGAAACTACATGGCAGAAGAATACCACTGAGGAAACTGCTGAACCCCATGGCAGCCAGGAAGAAGAAGTGGAAGAGAGTAGTGAGGGATAAGAACATACTCTTCTGCTCACACCCTGCCATGACCCCATTCTTCTGACCAGGCATCACTTTCTAAAGACACATCCAACCATAAACTCATTAAAGGATGGATCCATGGTGATTCCAGCATCCCCATGATTCTTTGGGGAACATTTTAAATGGAAACCATAACAATCTCATGAGCACTCTCATATTCTTTCTCTCCTCTGTTGACTGTCTCTTTCAGACTTATGTACCAATCAAGCCTTGACTACCAAAAACTGTACAAATCTCCTATCTGGGCTTCATCCCTTTCTCTCTGGTTCCTAGGCTATGTTCCTACAGATCTCCATGAACTGTGCTGTCCTGCAACCTCAGGCCACCATATTTTGTGTTGCACTGCTGCTAACCATGTTCTCCCCTTTCAAGATGTAGGCTTAAGATCCTCTTCTATTCTAACTTTACATGCCAGGCTTTGATCCCACCCACATTTCTAGGGAGACTTTTGCCTTGCTTCCTTTGCATTCCACTCTTCCCTGTGCATATTTCTGACAGAGAGAGTTAGAAAGAGAGAGACAGAGAGAAAGAGAGAGAGGGAGAAAGCCAGTTCCTGGCTGAAGTCAGGAATCCAGTAAATTCATATGCAGGAAATTCTGAAGGCAACAGGACAATCACTTTTATGTTTTGGAACTCAAATTGAGGCAGCAAATTTTTGTGGCTTTGCTTTTATGTTTAAATGGCATCACTGGAGTTTTACCATCACAAGGCATATTAGAATAAAAGGGAAAAGAGTGGAGACTTAAGAACTCCAGAAAGTAAGCTAAAGTATTTGCACATGATTTTTCCCCACTGGTAGATTCTGGGAACAAAGAAAAGTAGGAAAATCCAGAACTAATTTCTCTTTTACTCAAGATCTGGTCCTTTCCCAGTGAAGAATTGACTTCTGGCCTCTGGGTGTCTCTTGTGTGGCCCTAGTATCTTTACAAGAACCTTTAATCTTTTGTAAGTCACTATGTGCTGGGCTGACTGAGATGTCACCTTGCTGTGGGGAAAAGAAGGGGCACCCACCTTCTTTCTCAAAACCTTGCAGGCATGTGACAAAACATCTTGTATCTTCTTACACAGATCAGATCCAGACATGAAAATAATCATGTGTGTTTCACTTTCCTTTTCCTTACAAACATTTGGTGGTATGAGTGTCTGCACGCAAGTGTTTGTGTGTGTGTGTGTGTCCATATGTTTGTGTGTTCACATGCAAGTATTCCCCTAGTACCATTATATCTTTGCTTGACTTTTGCTATGGGCAGTAGACACAGAATCACATTCCTTTTTAAAACTGTATTTCCATAATCAAGACATTTCAAATAATAAAAAAATGCTGAGTTTTCTCAATTACCAATTTACCCTTTCAAGCATCCTTCCTTCTTCCAAGCAGTATTTGAATACTGCTCTTTCTCAAGAGCAGTGATTGTAATTGTACCCAAGTGAATCATTCTAATTTTTAGCAATTCCAGGAGGTAGTGGAGAGGTAGCGAGCCTTCAGAAAAAGAGGGCTTCATAAAGCCATCACACTGACCTGACCCTGTGTGTCTGCTGTGGTGAGAACACTAGCATTCCTCGGGCCAAGGTATGCTACATGCAACTCCTTGGGATTTAAACACATTCTCCTAGCCAAAATATTAACATTTAAGAAATACGTATTGGGTTTATTTAAGTAGAGATTTTAACCGTTTCTTTAGAGTTTGTGTATGAATGTTTGGATATGAAATTAGGATAAGTAGGTATGTGGTTCTATAAAAATAATGATTTTCCCAAAACTAAAAGGATTTTATAAAATTACCTCTTGCATTTCAGCTTTCACTCATTGTATTTATTATGTTGGTCATTGCCTCTAGGTTTAAAAACAACAGCGAAGATTGAACATTCCTCTTCCCAATATCTGGATGGCCAACAAACTAGCTTCACACTCGAGATTACTTTTTGAGGAGATAACACTCTGACTTTCTCTGTAAAAGTCAAGTATGTCAGAGAAATGTGAACATAGGTAAAGAAAAATCACTTCCTTTGGAATTTTGCAGAGTGATCAGGCATAGAGGTTTTAGGCTTTGTGATTCCAAGTGAGATTGACCCTGGGTGCTTTGCACAGAAAAGAAGTGGTCCCTTCTCTACACCACCACTGGCCATGGCATCCAGCACAAGATTATGATGTAGAAGTCACTCATAATTGAATGGCTAAACTTCCTCACATTTCCCTTCCTTCTCAATTTTTTCAAATTTGATGGATTTTCTTTTTACTTCTTCTTATAATCGACATTCATCCAATTGCTGTTCTTACATAGTTGGAAAGTTGTGGTTCTCAGACCACAGTAGAAGCAACTTGTATGTTATTACTTTCTCCAGAAAGAACTCTTTTGAAATATGAAATGGCTGCTTACCAATTTTTTAAAGCAAGGATCAGGGCTTATATTCAATTCTCAAGGTGGTTTTCCATTAACAAGTGTCTCTAACATCTTTGCTTTCCCTTATCCTCCGTTTTTCCCTTCGATGGCAATCTGTACTCTTGTGCTCTTTGAACAATTCCTGGAAGCTGCCCTTCTTTATCTTTTTCTTTCTGTTGTCATTTCTGCTTCCATGCCTCATTTTCTCCTCCAGGATCCCACACTGAGCCACAGCCAAAAACACTGCCCTGGTTGAAGCTCTAGCCTTTCCACCCTACTGCTGCTCCACTTGGCCTCACTCCTGGATTCAGTGGCACCAGGAAGAGTCCCTGGACAGACGCTCTGCTGGAGAGCTACCAGCCAAGGAGCAACATGGATACATCGAGTTCCACGGGGCACAGGCTGGGAATAGTGGCCCAAAGTATAAAAATAAGATCACCCTACTGGTAATGCTCTCAATGTCTGACTCACAAGGAGATGTTCTTTAAAAGGTTGGAGGATAAAGCAGGGACCTTAAACATTTATTTTTCCAGTAGAGAAAAAACAATGTTCATGAAGCTCCCTAGTTTGGACACATTTTAAAGGAGGCATTTCATAGGTAATGTGTTAATACAAAGGGGGGACCTGAGCAAGGGGTCGGATGGAAGTTGAGGGGAGCAAGTATTCAAATTAGCCTGTATAGAGTGTCTTATGCATCCAGCTTGCATACAACATTCTCCTGAGGAGACAGAAACCATCCATATTTAGTTGCACTTTGGAGCTATAAAACATCCATCAAGTCCACCTTGCACATTCCAGAGTCTTTCATAGTTCATCTAACCATCAGCCTAAGCTTCTGCAGTAGAGAGAGACACTCCCTGTCTCTCCAGTGTGTTCACTGTGGTCACCCAATCAGCTCAAGTGGCATTTCTCCGAGTTGTCATTGGAACACAGGACATCAGGGTGACATTTCTATGCTTAAAACTCTTGAGTCTTTTGTAGCACGTGGTATTGTAGGCTCAGAGTAGTTTGAATTTGCCAAGATTCCCTTTTAAATTTCTTTATACAATATAAGCACTAAAGAGATTTATTCATTCTCAGTGTGTGAGCAAGTGAAATATATGTGATAAATTCATTCTACCCTAATATATATGAAAGAGTCTCATACTATGTTTTTCTCTTACTTGGTCGATCTGTCTAGCCATGGAACAGTGCCTCTAGCCAGGTGAATTTGGCTGCTGTTTGAAAATAAGTCTATGTAGCAAACTCCACATTTCTTCATTTCTGACAATTCCAGTCACCTTCTGGAACTAATCAGTTGGATTGTTGTCCAGGAATTACAATTCTCCCCTCTAAATGTTGGAAATTTGGATCCTTTTTGCTGGCTATAGGCTTCCTAAAGAAAGAGATACAGCTCTAGCTGATCAAGAATAAACAAATAACTCTGTAGGAAACTCCCATGGATATATGAATTGTTTTAGTCTGAGTTTCTTGGTAGCCAAAAAACAAAAGCTGAAAACCAGTGATATTTTTTATCATTGATTCATTGATTTAAATTATTAATTGTACAATATGGCTTAAAAATAACAATATGCAGATGGTCCCTGAGTTAGGATGGTGTGACTTAATGTTTTTTCTACTTTATGATGGTATGAAAGTGTACAAACACATTTGTTCTGGGTTTCACTTTCAGTACAGCATTCAATAATTTACATGAGATATCCCATACTTTTTTGTATATCTTGTGTTAAATGCTTTTACCCAACTGTAGGCCAATGTAGTAAGTTTTCTGAGCAAATTTAAGATATACTGGGCTAAGCTATCATGTTTAGTAGGTAGGGCAAACTAAACACATCTTTAAATTATGATATTTTTAATTTATAATGATCTTAGCTAGATGTAACCCCATCACAAGTCAAGGACGATCTGTGTTTTTATGTACAAAGTTTATCTAAGGTTTTTCACCAGTAAACATCTGTCCTCCAATCAAGTGTACCCTTTGAACACCTGGGTGACATTGAAGAAAAACTTTACTCTCTGGTTACTTTGAATTGTTGGTGTTTGTTTTTTTCTCTGTGGTAAAGCTGATGAGACTTGAAAAACCATGTTTACGTACGCCTGTATATTACAGATATCATACAAATGTTGTTGAGTGACTTGACAAAGGACCTCTGGTTTCTTCATAGGGCTCCTTTTCGTGTTGCCTTGCCCAGTGAGAACTCATTTTCTCCTGCTTTACCTGGCTGTGTGTCCACACACAAGCTGTTACTTACAGCCTGCTCTTTATCTGTCTGTTCACAGGCTGTGAGTGCCTCATGAAATTTCACTTCTCTAACTACAGCACTCTGTTTAGGCCAATGCCTGCTGTTTATTTTCCTGCTCCTCTTCCTTGAGCAGTTAACTGGCCCATGGATGATGCACCTTGAGTGGGTTCGGGTCAACTCTGGCCTCTTCCGTGCCGAAGCGGCGTTGCAGGCTGGGTCTGCCATGCTTCCCTCAAGCTCTGCCTGCTCACTGGCTTATATTCTTAAGAAGCACTTTAAGGGGGAGGAATCCTTTCCTTTCATCCTGCATTTGACTTCTCTGAGCATGCTCTGTAATGGTCATGTCCCTTGCTGATCGTGTTCCCAAGGAAGCCTTCTGTGACTCCTCAAGACTCAGTTGAGAGCCTTGCCTGTAGGACACCAGTGCTCCTGTGTTAGTCCCATAGTAACACAACGCTCCTTGAAGTTTAGTTCCTGTCTGACCTGCATGTCTCCCACGTTAGACTGTAAATTGTTTGAAAGCCTGGGATTACTGGCTCCCCAGGATACACACAATGCTGTCACGGGCACTGAATGATTAAATCAAGGGAAGAAGGAATGATTGATCATGCTAGTCAAAGAATAGAAGGTGATTCTAAACCTGAGGAAGACGCTCCCTGAACTTGGGAAACCACCTGTGCTGTAACTCGGTGACAAAGAGTCAACCACAGTTGGTCTTTCCTATTTAGTCAGAACTAAATACAAGGGTAGTTTAGAGGTGCATGTGATTACAAGATGATGTTTTAAAAGCAACTTTATAGAGATATTAATATTTTTCAAGGTTTATATTTTTTCACAAAGAAAGCTGGACTTGACCAGTGTAGAACAGTCTGTTTCTAGTGGCAATGACTTTCTGATCACTGGAAGTGTAATGGCAGTGGCTAGATAAGCAGCTGGGAGGAGGGTCCATCTGCAGAACTGAGACAGATGAGTGTCAGCAGGCTCCTGAGGAAGCACTGACGCAGCATGCATGGGACCTGCTGGGTGCTGCAGCCAGTCCTGCCCACTGGCCCACACTGTGAAGAAAAGCCCTGCGCTCCATCTGGCAGGCCTCACTCCAGGACTGCTCATCAGCAGACTAGACACTTAAGGTTGACAGGCAAAGCAGTCAGAAAAATGCAATTTATAGGCTTCTAACTCTCAGATAGGGAGGAGAGTATTGAGGTCCTCTGATGACAGGTGGTTTCTGTGAGTGTCCCACATCCATGTCCCAGTTAATATTCCTACTTTACCTTGGAGACTTCAGGATGTTGTGCATGCCTTTCAAGCTACAAGATCTTAGGGAATTCAAGGCCCTTCCTCTGCCTTTTCTAATCTGAAGGAGGCCTCATGTAATTTCAAAGAGGGAACAGTATGATGTTTGAAATCTTCCTACCAAAGTTTCCATTATCTTACCACACCACAGGGGCAGATGGGTTGGGCCATTTAATTAGTTTGATAGCCTCTGAATCACTCCACAGTCTTCGCTTTGGCCAAGAAAATTTTTATGTCCTTGCTAAGTGTCAGGAAACTATACTGCATCATATCTTGCATCTTGCATCCTTTTTTAAACTTAAAAGGTAAAATCTCACTTTTAGTGCCCTAAAACAAATCAATCCTTACCCAGATGCCTCTATGCATTATGTTTGAAGTTTGGGACCAACGTGTCATGTTGGTATACTGAAAATAATAAAGGGGCTGTTTTTTATTTATAACATGGACATCATTATTGCTACAAACCAGGGCCTTTTTAAAAGAGCTATTTGTTATCTAAACATTCACTGTTTACTAGCACACCACCACTATGCCGTTTACTTTGAAACCTCAACTTGAGCAATGGAGGCAATGCTTTGCTCTTGCTGGGGGCTGACCTTCTTTCTGTGACAGCAGTTTTCCCAACTGTAATGACCGAAAGAATTGATAGTGACAGATAATATACTGGATATCATTTCAACACTTTATTCTATAAATCCACCTCCTATTTGTTACCTCATTAAAATCTTATACAAACATGTACCCATCTATTTACCTATCTCGAGTCTTCACGAAGGAATAGATGACAAAGGTAAAAGCAAATTGCCAAGTTCATTTTGTTGATTATTGCTATTGCCAAGACTCTAAGGAGCCTCTTCTGACACCAAAGCCTGTGATCAAGCAGGCCTGCAGCTTCCTTGCCCACTAGTCAGGGAGGATATTATATTTCTTTGTGATTCCCAGTATCTTCAACAGCTCCTTTCTTGCCTTTAACAGAAGTATACTGACCACTTCAGAAAGTCTACAGCCAGAAATCACTGTTTCTGTACAGAGCTAAAGGAAGCCCTTGAGTAGTTTGAATCTTAAATAAGCCCTTTCGAAAAGAATTGATTTTAAAAGAACTGATGTTTGAGGTTGATTGGTTTACAAGGCTGGAGAATTTTAAGGAATCCAAGAGAAAACAACACAAGCATCGTATATACTTTCTCTAAAAAAAAGAAGGAAAGAAAAAACCATTGACATTTTGTTATGTGTGATGACAAAGTAAAATTTCAGAATGGCTCTCTTGTCAAATGTGCTACATCTCAGCTATCCAGGGTTGCCATGTTTAGTGAGGTAAAGTATAGCCATGTGCCTCGTGAGAGTGTTTTGCTTGACAGTGGTCACACATCGGGCAGTAGTCCCGTAAGTGGGTACCACCTAGCGATGCTGCTGCCATCTTTGTTTGTGTAGGTACACTTTGATCTTCACACAGTGATGAAATTGCCTAATGAAGCATTTCTCTCAAACTCTGTGTCACTAAGCATCACATGACTGCACTGGACACCAAGTTAAATTGGAATTTTAGATACCTGAGATATACGTTTTTACAGATAATTATGTCCCCAAAATTGACTGAATCTCATGCGGCAACCTTAGACCAGTAGTATCTTTGTTTTCTTCTTTCAGAAACCTACTGGCTTAAATGTTGAGATGGATAAAATATCCCAGTATCTGTGGTATTTAAATATCCTGATGATTATTTGGTGTATGTGTTTATTTAAATTAGAAAGAAAGTGTTTACACAAAGATCAGAAGAGCCAATTCTTCTTGGTTGTATGTCTGTGACATTTGTTCATTTGACTTCAGCAAAACTTTGACATTAGGAAAAGCAAAATTAAAGCAAAATGGAAAGTGCCATCCAGGCAGTAGGATGAGGATGCGGAAAGAGGAAGGGCCAGAAGAAAAGGGAGGGAATGAAAACTCACAGACTCTAAACAACGTATCACTAAGGCCATGGGCAGTAGCTGCTTCCTGGGGAAAGATTTGCTGTAAGCTGAAAATGAGGTAATGCTGATTGAAATAAAGTTCTGCAAAATATTAGTCCAGAGATAATTAATATACATAATTTGTTCTGCTTAGTTACTCGAGTAGAGAAGTAGTTACCTGGACAAACGGATTGTGTGTAAATGTCTTTGACCCAGGACAGCAATTCAGGAAAAAAAAAAAAAATCAACAGCAAAGACTCAGTTCCTTTCAACATCACTGAAGGACATGTGCAGAGAGCTAGCCGTATCTTTTCACTGTAATCAGGCAGCGCCATACTTGCAAGATGCAGCAGGCCCACTGGGGCTGCCCCGGGCCAGGGCACAGTCGGCTGGGCTGAGCTATCCCCAAACACAGGATGACCTCAGCCAGGCAAGCGAATGCACAAGCAGTCTTCTCCACCTGGCGTGATCAGCCCAATTTGGGAGGAGCTTTCCCGCTTCAGCATTAGTGTTACTAAAGGGTGTGTTCCTTTTAGTTTATCAATTTCCTATGGACTCACACTCTGGTTGGGAAGGGTAGGTCCTGTCCAGGTGACTGCTTTACTAATACTACAACCGTTCTCGCAGATTTCTGTGTAATCTGTCCCTTTACTCTCTGCTGTCGTCTGGCCCAGATAAGATCACAAAGGTCTGAGATGCCAGGAGCTGATGACAGGCATCTCTGGTTTCCTAATCTCCTTTTAGGTTGTCCCAACAACCTCTCTGGGAAGCAGATCCATATAACAACAAGACAGCTGCCTAAAGAAAAACAAAGCTAAATATAGCGGAAACTGCTATGCTGAATTAGAGTTCAAATGGGTGTGTTTGTGTGTGTCTATGTGTGGGTATTTTAAGTGCCTACCCATTTCTTAGTAATTTAGAAAAAAAAAAAAAAAGACTTGGTAGCCCATTGATGGGTCACGAAAGTCCAGGAAATAGTTTCTGTGAGGAAGCTTTTATTTGTTTTCTGGAATCCTTTAAAAAAGTTTTAGGCCAAGAATACTTGCAAAAAAAAAAAAAAGTACTGTGCTATATTTTCGAGCAAACTACTTGTCCTTCTGCCTTTTTTCTCAATGTGCTCTGGAAACAGTAATGGTCTCTTATACTTTTATAGAATCTCTCACCTGTGATTTGGAAATTCAACTGTGTACATATATTAAAATACACCTGTGGGCACTTGCATGATTTTCTTCCAAATCAGTGTCTAAGCAAACTCGTCAGAATGTGAAAGGCTGGAGCTACACCTCCATGTTGGTGATGGGGACTAGGACCTAATGAGGAGAATTGGCACTGAACTTGCAAAGGTATCGGAAGCAGCTTTTGCTTTAGCATGTTTTTCCCTCTGCCCATGCACACTGCTCTATTTGTCAGATTGTTTTGCAAAGGCTTTTCGTCCTTTCACGATACAAGGCACAATCTACTCTCCATCCCTATTTGCCTAGTTGCAGTGGTTCTCAAACTCTGTTGTGTATTAGAACCCCATGCAGAGTTGCTCACACTCTGCTAGTCAGGGCCTCGCGTCTTGAAAACTCTGAACTAGCAGGTAGGGCTTGGCATCCAGAGGCCAAAGGGCTTCCCAGGCGATATAAAATGTTATAGAGTCACAAGCCAAAGGACTGAGGTCCAACTTTTCTCTTCTGATATCTGGCTCTGTTCCTAATTCTCAGGACCATTTGAGAATTTACTTGTGCTCTTGTTTCTCAAAGTCTGTCCCCAGGAAAGCAGAATCTGTGCCACTTCCAAGCTTGTCAAACATGCAGAAGTGACACACCCCAGACTACGAAGTTGGAACCTGCATTTCAAAGTCACTGTTGACTTGTACTCTGGAGCTCCTGAGGCATCACCTTACTGCACTGAACTGTTGCATTCTTTCTGTGCTCCATTTGCCTATTTCCAATCTAGACCCCCCCATTGTCCACCATTCTCGTCGGAAATCATTTCCTTTTCCTTCTCAGTGTAGCTCACCACCCCTTCTGCTCTGAGGACTTTTCAAAAATCAACCCTTACTCTCTCAGATTGCTGACAACCACAAAGTGGTAAAATCCATGAAGCTTCTCCCGCTGCATCTGTCCATCACTTAACAAAAACGCAAAGTTGAAAAATAAAGAAATTCCTCATGCTTGTTTTTCTTCTTGTAGTCATGGGGCACTCGTATACTTGGTTTTTCTACCTAGAACTGTGCCTCTTCACTCTTTTAAACATCTTAGTTTACTCTTAATTTTTCATCTGAGATCATCCTAAGGCTTATTTCCTCGGGGTACCTTCTCTGACTTCATAAAGTCATTCATGCTCAAATAGAAATCATTAGACTGCTTCTTTACCATATGTCCCTGTTGCAATATTGTATCGTTTCCAAAAAGGTAGAGAAAATTCCCCTGATGGCAGATGCCAACATTGGTGCTGCAGTTCCAACACCTGGGCCTTGAAATAATAAAGAACATCAAACTAGCAATGAATCTTTGAGCACGTGGAAAAGGGTCAGAAACGGAGCAATTTGAAAAGATAAGGTGGAAAGTGTTCAGAATTAATAAAAGACATGTATATAGATACAGGAATCAAAAATCCACACAAATGTAGAAACTGCAGAAAAAAAGATCTATTGGAAGACCATAAAGGGCAGTCAGAGAGAAAAGTTAACAAAAAAGGATGAACATTAGATGAGTAATGACTATCCACAAGGAGTCTAGAAAGCCAAAGGTAGCTTAATAATAGCTTCAGAACACTCAGAAAAAATAATTTCATTTTAACCAAAATTACTAATTAATAAGTTTAAAATAAGAACAATGTCAAAGAGAGAGACACAGACAGACACAGAGACAGAAGGAGAAAGATAGAGGAAATTTACCATCAAACAAATAGACCTGTACTCATCAAACAAAATAACATTAAAGAACTGAACAATAAAATGAATAACCTTGGAATTTCTTTCATACACATTTTGAAATATCTATCTGTCTATCTGTCTATCTATCTACCTATCTATCTACCTACCTATATCTATCTTTATGCTCAAAACTTGGATACACATTTTTCTAAGAAAGTCTAAAATAATTTTAATTGACAAGGTGATAATCATATACCAAATATCAAATTTCAAGGTGATAATCTTATCCAAATTTCAAAGACTTGGCATCATAGAGGTCCCCATATTTGACCACAATGCAATTAAAATTGAAATTGGCAATGAAAATGTAAATAAAAATTTTTCATATATTAAAAAATACGAAAAACACACTTGTAATTAATTCCTGTAGTAAGGAAGGAATGCCAGAAAGAATTTTAAATTACTTAGACTCTATCAGACCCCTTTACAGTTTCTTATTTCTTAGTGAATTTTCAAGTGTAGTGTTACTTCCTTGGCCACTGGAAGTGTTGTTGATCAGTCATCAATTATTATTCTAGGCCTATTTATGATATTCTCCATGAATGAGCTTCCTGTGGATCTGTTTCTGCAATATGTTATTTCTGCTTCCTTATTGAGCCTTGTTTCCTCCTTTTGTTGGTAGTTTTCCTTTTGAATAGTAGAAATTTACTTAAAATAATATTTGCTGAAATGTATTGAAACTTAGAATAATAATAATTTCTCCCTAGAAAGGAGAAGACAGACAGACAGACAGAGAGAGAGAGAGAGAGAGAGAGAGAGAGAGAGAGAGAGAGAGAGAGCGAGCACACCCTGGAATTGCCTCAGAAAACCTTTATTCAGGTGGAAGAACTGAGGTCCCCGGCATCGCCAGGTGAAAAGAACTACTCATTTGGAGGAGGACTATTATTACAGTGATTTAATCAACTTGCGAGAATAGAATTCATGGGTTTTTGCTCAGAGGGGTATTTTTTCTGATATCCTACTGTTGGCATGATTTAGGTTTTCCTTTCTGCTCTCAGCCCTGAAGAAACTGGGAAGAGATCAGCTTAGATTTGTGGCCACTTTTGTAGAATCATAGATCAGTGCTCAAAGTAAAAGCCACTTTGATTGTGTTTTTGTCTTCTACAAAATCACACAGGTTTTTTTTTTTAATGGTACATTTTATATACACATAATGATAATGTTCATCATAGGGGATTTGTACCTGTACATGAAATATTTGTTGCTTCTTTTTTTCCCCATTCCCCTCCCCTCCCTTTACCCCCTCCTCCCTCCTTATTTACAAAAGCTTTGTTTCCATTTTTTCCTTCTATTTCTTATTTCTCTTGTCCTTCTGTTCCTTTCCCTCTCCCCCTCCCTTGTTCCCTTTCCCATTTGGACATTTTCTTCTCTTTCCCAATATATTACATTTTAGTCTTTATTTATACGTTCAGTTTCTCACACCAGAGAAACACTGCGGTGTTTAAACATGTGTGTCTGATTTATTTCACTTAAGAGTATGGTCTCAGGGGGCTGGGGATTTAGCTCAGTGGTTAGAGTGCTTGCCTTGCAAGCACAAGGCCCTGAGTTCGATCCCTGGCACAAAAAAAAAAAAAAAAGAGTATGGTCTCAAGATGTATCCATTTACCTAGAAATATCTCAAGCTCATCGTTCTTTATGGCAGAGTAGTACTCCATTGTATAAAAAACCCCCACATTTTCTTTATCCATTCCACTGTTGATGAGCATTTGGGCTGTTTCCAAGATTTAGCTATTACAAACTATGTTGCTATAAACATGTGTGTGCACATATCGCTGTGTATGACACTTTTAATTCTTCTGGGAAGATACCAAGAAGGGGAATAGCTGGGTCAAATGGAATCTCTAGTCCTAGTTCCCTGAGGAATCTCCACACTGATTTCCATAGCGGTTTCACCAGTCTACATTCCCACCAACAGTGGAGAAGGGTTCCTTTTTCTCCACAGCCCCTCCAGCATTTGTTATTGGCTGATTTGTTTATAATAGCTATTCTTTTTGGAGTGAGGTGGAATCTCAGGGTTGTTTTAATTTGCATCTCTCAAATGACCAGTGATGTTAAACATTTTTCATGTGTCTATTTGCTGTTTCTACTTCTTCATCTGAGAAGTGTCTGTTCATTTCAGTTGCCCACTTTTGGATTGGGTCTTTAAATGTGGGGGGTCTGAGTTTTTTGAGTTCTTTATATATTTGAGATGTTAGTCCTTTGTTGAAGGAGTAGCTGGCAAAAATTTTTTCCCACTCTGTGGGTTGTCTCTTTGCGGTGTTGGTAGTTTCTTTTGAGTGCAAAAGCTTTTTAATAAGATCAGATCCCAGTTGTTGATTCTTTGTGATGTTTCCTGGGCAATTGGGCATTTGTTCATAAGTCTTCAGACATAAAGTTCATATGTCTTCAAGAGTTCTACCTATTTTATCTTCCAGCAGATTTAGTGTTTCTGTTTTATTTTATTTATTTATTTATTTATTTATTTATTTATTTATTTTTTTTTGGTGCTGGGGATCGAACTCAGGGCTTTGTGCTTGTGAGGCAAGTGCTTTAACCACTGAGCTAAATCCCCAGCCTGTTTTAATATTTAGATCTTTGTTCCACTTTGATTTTAGTTTAGTGCATGGGGAAAGATATGGGTCTACTTTTAACCTTCGGCATGTGGAAAGCTAGTTTTTCCAGCACCATTTATCAAAGAGACTGTCTTTCTTTCAGTGAGGTTGTTTGGCCCCTTTGTCAAAGGTAAGGTGACTGACAGTGTTTGGACATGTTTCTTCATCTTCTAATCTGTTCCATTGGTCCTGGGGTCTGTTTTTGTGCCAGTACCATGATGTTTTTATTACAGTAGCTTTGTAATGTAATTTTAGGTCAGGGATTGTTCTGGCCCATGCTTTGCTTTTGTTGCCCAGAATTGCTTTTGCTATTCTAGGTTTCTTTTGGTTCCACATGAATTTTAAGATTGTTTTCTCTAATTATGTGAGGTATGCTATTAGTAATTAAATTGGGATTGCATTAAATTTGTATAACAGTTTTGGGAGTATGGCCATTTTCACTATATTGGTTCTTCCTGCCCAGGAGCAAGGGATATCTTTCCATTTTCTGATATCTTCTTCAATCTCCTTTCTCAAAGTACTGTAGTTTTCGTTGTATAGATCTTTTACTTATTTTATTAGATTGATTCCTAGGTACTTCATTTTTGTGGATGCTATTGTGAAAGGTGGTGTTTCCCTAACTTCTGTCTCAGTGAGTCTGTTGTTTGTGTACAGGAATGCTATTGATTTCTGAGTGATGACTTTGTATCCAGCTGTGCTGCTGAATTTGGTTATTAAATGTAGAAGTCTTTTGGTGGAGTTTTTGGGGTCTTCTATATAGAGTATAATGTCATCTGCAAATAATTATAATTTAACTTCTTCTTTTCCTATCCTTATACTTTTTTTTTTCTTTCTCTTTGTGTAATTGCTCTGGCTAGTATTTCCAGAACTATATTGAATAGGAGTGGTGAGAGCAGACATCCTTGTCTTGTTCCAGATTTTAGAGTGAAAGCTTTTAGTTTTTGACCATTTAGTGTGATGCTGGCCGTTGGTTTGTCATAGAGGGCTTTTATCAGATTGAGATAAAGACCATCTATTCCAATTTTCTGTAGGGGTTTTGTTGTGAATGGGTGTTGGACCTTTTCAAATGCCTTCTCTGTGTCTATGGAGATGATCATATGCTTTTGTCCTTGACTCTGTTAGTATAGTGTATCACATTTATTGATTTGCTATGTAGAACCATCCCTGCGTCCCTGAAATGAATCCTGCTTGGTCATAGTGCATAATCATCTTGATAATTTGTTGCATTCTGTTTGCCAGTATCTTATTGAGGATTTTTGCATTTATGTTCATTAATGAGATTGGCCTGTACTTCTCTTTTTTCACTGGATAATTCTCTGGCTTTGGTATCAGCATAATGCTTGCTTCCAGGAATGAATTTGGGAGTATCGCTTCTCTTTCAATTTTGTTAAAGAGTTTGAAAATTAGTGGCATTAAATTGTCTCTAAATTTCTTGTAGGATTCATCAGTGAATCCGTCAAGACCTGGACTCTTCTTTGTTGGTAAGTTTTTAATTACTTTAATTACTTTTAATTACTTCTTTGTTGGTAAGTTTTTCAGTGGCTGCTATTGGGTTATTTAGAGTCTTCATATCTTCTTTATCCAGTTTTGGTAATTCATATGTTTCTAGGAATTTGTCTATTTCTCTTGTGCTTTGGACCTTATTAGAATACAGGTTCTCAAAGTAGGTATTGATGATCTTCTGGATTTCTGCAGGATCTGTTGTGATTTCACCCTTTTCATTCCTAACTGTAGTCTTTTCTTTCCTTATTTTTATAAGGTTGGCTAAGGGTTTGCGAATTTTATTTAATTTTTTCTAAGAACCAACTCTTCGATTCATTGATTCTTTGTATTGTTTTTTTAGTTTCAATTGAGTTGTTTTGGCTCTTATCTTTATTATGTTCTCTCTCCTGTGAGCTTTGGGTTTGAGTTGCTCTTCTTTTTCTAGACGCTTGAGGTTCAACATTAGGTTGTTTATTTGAGTTCACTCTGTTTTTCTGATATGGGAGTTCAGTGCTATAAATTTGTTTTGTAGAACTGCTTTCATTGTGTCCCATAAATTTTGGTAGGTTGTATTGGCATTATTGTTCAATTGTAGAACCTGTCTAATTTCTTCTTTAATTTCATCTGTGACCCACTGATTGTTCATGAAGGTGCTATTTAATTTCCATGTGTTTATGAAGTTTTTGTGGCTCCTTTTGCTATTTATTTCCATTTTCAATGCACTATGGTCTGATAGTATGCATGGGATAATTTTGCTTCCTTTGCATTTACTTAAGCATGTTCTATGAGCTAGTATGTGGTCCATTTTGGAGAAAGTCCCATGTGTAGCTGAGAAGAATGCATATTCTGATGTTGTGGGGTGGAATACTTTGTATACATCTACTGAGTCCATTTTTTCAAAAGTTTGCTTTAGTTCCGATATTTCCCTGTTGACTTTTTGTCTAGTTGATCTGTCTGTTTGTGACGGTGGCATACTGAAGTCCTCCATTACAATCGTATTGGTGCTTATTTGGTTTTCCATGTCTGTCAATATTTGTTTTATGTAGTTAGGCACACTGGTATTTGGTGCATATATATTTATGATTGTCATCTCTTCTTCTTGGATTGTTCCCTTTACAACGATGTAGTGACCGTCTTTGTCTTTCTTAATGAGTCTTGGCTTGAAATCCACTCTGTCTGCAAATAGAATGGCTACCCCTGCTTTTTTCTGGGTTCCTGTTGCATGAAGTATTGTTTTCCATCCTTTGTCTTTCAGTCTATGAATTTCTTTTTGAATTAAATTTGTTTCTTGTATGCAGCATATTGCTGGATTTTGCTTCTTGACCCATTCTGCCAGTCTGCTTCTTTTGATTGGCGAGTTGCGACCATTTACATTGATGGTTGTAAGTGACATATGTTGACTTATTCTTGTCATATTATTTACCTGTTTTTGGCTCCCTGTTTTTCCCTTCTGGCTAATTACTTGCCTTGCCTGAAGGATTCATTCTCTTGTGATTTCTGGAGTTATAGTCCTCATTTTTTCTTTCCAGAATGTCCTTCAGAATATTTTGGAGTGTTGGTTTGGTGGTCATGAATCTCTTCACGTGTTCTTTGCCATGGAAGTATCTTACTTCTCCAACAATTTTGAAAGACGGTTTTGCTTGGTACATCAATCTGGGCTGAAAGTTATTGTCTTTTAGGGCTTGAAATACTTTACTTCAAGCTATCTTTCACTTGAGGGTTTGTGTTGAGAAATCTGCTGTTATTCTGATGGGCTTTCCTTTATGGGTTATTTGTTTCTTTACTCTAACAGCTTTCAGTATTCTGTTCTTGTCATATAGGTGTTTTTCCCCCAGATCTTTTGAAGCCTGATAACTTCAAAATATTTTTGTGTATTTTTGCTTTTGACAACTGGATGATCTTTTTTTTGTAGTTTTTAGCAAAGTCTGTGCTGCCATTACCAGACATGAATATTTAGCATACTATTTTTATATGAAAAATAGAAACATTAACATACATGTGTATGAATTTATACTGTGGTTGCAAAACATTGTCTGCTGTTTATTTTCTTAATCCTCCTAGAGTAGAGAGAACCATTATATTTTCTCTTTATATGGTAAATCTCTGTAAATCTTCATATGGTAAAGGCGTTCCTCACATCTCCCTGTTTTACTGTCCCCTACTCTCTTCCTCAGTTCTTTAGGATTACTTATCAACATAATCCACTTGTATGAAACAGGAAGCAAATTTGTTTAAAAGGATTTGATCAATTGCTGTGTGGTTTAATGGCCATCAAAGCCTATTCTTTCATAAGTCATCCTCAGTGGCAGAAGAATCTCCGATACACATCTATTGCTGTGTCTGAAACTTGCTAATTTATTAGACATTAAGTTGGAAACTGAGAAGATAAAATTGAAAAGTGTTCTAGAGAAAAAAAGGAAGCCCATGGTTGGGTGAGATACCATAGTGTAGAGTGCAATGTAATTCTAGGGCACTGAGCACCAGACAGATAAACTGTAGACAACATGTAACCATATCTTGTCTACTAACATCTTGAGCTATATATTCTAAATTTCCATCCTCTTCCATCCATGTCCTAACTAAACCACAGATGGAAGAATTCTATCCTCTGCTCTTTCTATCATTGCTTTTTAGTGGGTGTAACAAAACTGTTAACCATTGGCATAAGGAGTCTTAATAGAGAAGAGCTATCCTCTTATGGAAAATATTTTAATAAATTGCTTGACGGAGACCATAGATTCATAGAAGATATAGACTCACAGTCAAGGGCAAAACATACATAGGTAACATCTAAGCATAAAATTAAACTATATTGGGGGGTCAAGGAGAAAGGAGGAAAGGGAGAAAATAAGAGGATGGCCAAGCAGGAAGGGGGATTTGTCAAAGGATTTGTTAGAGCAGTTATCTCTAAAATATAGGTGAAAGTTGTTTGTGTTCCCTGAATTATTTCCTTAAATTCCCACTGACACTCTGTGAATGGTTGTAAAAGTTTAAAAATTTTGCTTCTTGTGGTTCCAAAGGGAACATACCAAGACAGTCCAAGACCAAGGTGAAAGTAGTTTAGGATGAGTGACACCCACAACAGTATGTCGACCTTCCCGGAAAGAACTGGGAGAAATAAATGATTGAATCTCTTACTGCTGAGGAGTGGGGGTTGGGTCCACTCTTATCTGAATATAAAAAGTGATATTGAGGCTGACGTCAGGGATCAAACATGCCTTTTGGTATATCTGAGCAGTTAGCCTGGTGCTGGGAATGTGGTGGGTAATTGCTGGCTACCTAATATCACATCTAATGTTCACCATCATGAAACTCATTCATTCAACACATATTTACTGACGATATAACATATTCCAAAATCCTGTTCTAGGTTCTAAGTATGCAGCTGTGAGCAGGCAGATAAAATCCTGATCTTCAAAGAGTTTCCAACTTAGTGGGGGAGACTGAAACAAGATACATAAGTGATATTAGCAGTATATTTCTTAATGTTACTAAATAAGGAACAACAATAGGAAAAAGGCATAAGAAGGCCAGGTGCTATTGTTAAAAATAGATATGTATCCTAGAGTCAAGAACACTAAAATTTTTATTTCTCATTTCTTTTAATGACAACAGTGGCGGTGATGTGCTAAAGGAGGAAGAGTGTTAGCATGTGAACTCCTTGTAAGAAGGTCCTTTGCTTGACAGCTGTAGATACAGAGGCATTTGTTGTGAAAGGCGATGCTCGGAAGCAAAGTAACTCTGTGTTTTATGGAGTGGCTGTCTTCCTCAGGGATTTAACCTCCAGGAGTTTTTCTCGAGACCTAAGATTTGGAAGCAAAATTTAAAATCTTCTCTTCACCTCCAGAAAAGGAAACAGATGGGGAACCAAAACCTAAGAGACACCAAAAGTATCGTTAAGACTTGCAGGTCAGGAGAGGCCAAGACATAACAGAATATCTTAGAATCTCTAGGCAGGCCCTTACATGTGTTCATTTCAAAATCTAATTGCAGCATGAAGAAATGATGTTTTGAACCACTTCCCAAACCCAGGAGGCATTAGGAAGGAATAATTGACACATTGACCTATTCATAAAAAACGGCAGAATCAGGGCTGAATTTTAACCATGTACTTACCATGAATATGACCGTTCTCACGAATGGAAGATGTTCTTGTTAAAAATTAACAAAAGCACATACTGTCCAAGCCTTGTATAATCCTTTCACTGGGAGAATTCAGCCTCCTTGACCTTCCAAACGACAGCTGAATTGTTCTTTGCTTAAGGGAGTGGAGTGGAGATAGGGCCATCTCCATGGTTTCTTCACTTCCCGTTCAGAAAATCAAGTGGAGCACTGATCTGTTCTTCTTTTACATGGAACACAAATCAAGTGTATTCCTGATATGCAAGATATGATCAAAGCATTTTCTGCTTGTTCCCAGCGAGTTGGTCAGCTAATAATCACCTGCAGGGCCCAGGAAATTGTGGTCTTATGTTGACCCTAGCAACTTCCACTGTCTTCTTCTGCCTGTATCACTCTCCCAACACACCAAACAGTGAACATTACCTAGACAACTGCAGTGTAATATGGGAAGTTCAGTTAGACACTTATTTTCAGAAACAGCCTGTGGAGAAGTTGACTTGGCAAATGAAAACAGAAAGACAAGAACTTCTTCCCACTCCCAAAATTATAGTACTCTGAAACAAATATAACCTCATTCCTTCTATTTGAAGAGGAAGCAGAAAGAGCTTTAAATTAGCATTTAAAGTTTTGTTCAGACAAGAGATGAGGCATCATTTTGAAAAGGGGAAATGTGTTGAATGTGTTTGTTGAAATACACTGTTGTATGGCTTTTTTCCAGCCATTAGAAATTGTAAGAGGGTTCCTTATTTCAGACTAATTGAAGAACTTGAGATTTTTCTAATATTCTAACTTCAAGATGAAATACAAAGGGAAACTGAAAGTAAAGTATAGTTGAAGGATTTTTCAGTCTGTATAGAGCCAACTACTAAAGACATGGGTAATACTAACAGGAAGGGGATGTCATCCCTATGTCTGGGATGACTAGTTTGAATGATAGCTCTGCAGGTTGTTATTAATATCAAATTATTTACTTCCTGTGAAGCTTTAAACATGGACACTTATACTGTTGATCTAGACTGGCCTTCTAGGGAGACCGTGGCGGAAATCTTGTTTATGACTCCGTGTATATGATTGAAGAGTCATCTGGCTCAGCCGTCCATTCTGTAGTTAAAGATTCACCTGGTTTAAAAGCTTTCTCTTCATAATAGAGGTCTGGGTGGAGATAATGAAGCCTATAGCCAACTTCAGTGCCTTCCTTTAATGATTCACTGTATGTTCTCTTGACCTAATCCTAGATGAGTGCCAGGTTTCTTTCAGTTGTGGAATTTTGATAAGCAGTAGGCTCAGGGTCAAAGCTAGGAAAGAATTGCTTAGAAGCCAAAGGAGAACATCTCTGTTTTTACATTTTGCTCATGGCCTGCCTCAGTTCTTATGTAAGTTCTCAGTATCTCCTAAAGTGAGGCTTGAATTGCAATAAGAAACTTGGATTATGTGTCATTACAATCTTCTTCATTGAGTAATATTCCATTGCATATCACGTTTCATCAATTCACCTTGACCATGAAGAATGATGAAGTCATCTCATTTGCAGGAAATGGATGGTACCAGAAACCATCATGTTAAGGTCAATTTATATGAGAAATGTGACAACTCCATAAATTAATAAAAATTAAATTAAAGGAGAGAAAGCAGAAGACCAGAAGGTCGACCTCTTGAGACAGGGAAAGGGATAAGCAGGAGAGAGGGGGGAGAAGAAGAGGGGTAGTGGGATTGAAATTGATGGAGAGATATTAAATGCATGTACCAACTTGCTAAAATAAACCCCATTATCATGTCATAGTAACGCACAGTACTAAAATTTTTGAAAAGAAGTGGCAATCAACCCAAGGAAGTTTTGCCTTGGGACACTGATAAGAGTATGTGTGTTCTTTAGACCGTGATAGGGCGAACTGAACAGGCTTCACAGCACCTGTGCTTTCCTGGGGCAGTGGAGGACAAGTTTCTCCTCTTCCCTTTCAGTCCACCCTCAGCCCCACCTGGCAGCAGTCAGGGGTCACCGTCTCCTGGGCTGCAGTGCACTCTCTTCCTCTGCACCTTCCCAGAGGTTCCTGGCTCCCCACACACTTTCCAAGCCTTGTCATGCAATTAAGAGACAGCAGTATGAAAGCATGACTCTAATCCCAGTTTTGCAGTGATATAAACCTACTCGAGAGGATAGCTGATCTCTCTCGGGATAGTTCCATGAGGTAAGGAGTCTAAGGCAAACAGCTTCAGAGCACATGGCAGGCAGGGAGCCGGGGAGGAGCCACATTTGACCTTTAGAAAAATGAGGTAAGCTCACCTTCTTTACTGTGGAGAATAGTGAGATGAATTAGGTGAAGTCAAAGGGAAGAAAGAATCCAGTGGAACTGTGTTTCTCAGAAATGAACAGGAAGTCAGATAACACCGAATGACCCTGGCATCCTCAGTTTCCACAGGGTATAAGTTCTGGCTGCAACAAAGAATTTATGGTCACCTGCCTTTTCTCAGCTGACAGAGTCTTCCTTTCAAATTATTGGTTGGAAAAGACTAGAACTTATTATCTGGGAAATGAAGGTAAGAACGCAAATGAATTTTAGGGTTAGGTATTTTAAAGATTAAGGAATTCTGAGTCTTTCTCTTTGTCTCTGTCTCTGTCTCTCTCCCTCTCTCCACCCCTCTCTTCTTCCTCATCTCTCTTTTCCCTTCCTTTCCTAGCAGCAGAACCCTCCTTTTTTCCTCCTCTCTTCATTCTTTCTCTGTTTTTGTTTAGAAAAATCATCCATATCCCAAGGAAGCTCATTATTCTTCAGAAACACCAACATTATTTGGGGACCTAGGGAGTTCTCTCCTCCCTCAAAAGAATCTACAACCAAAAGCTCCTCCGGGGATGTGTTTCCATCAGTAATACTCTTTGTTACATGGAAGAACCCTTGGACTGAATTCTGTAAGAAAATTAAATAAAGATTTGCACGGAAAACTTCCACATGGGGAATGCAGAATGTGTTTCCTATTAAGGCATTGTGAAGAGAGCCTAGAAAGAAAGCCTATTGTTTTTGCTAATTGGAGCTGCCACTAAATGCTGAGGGATCACAGTGGTAACCCAATCCCATCCAACGAGAACAGAATCATTAAAAACTTCTTGATTTTCTTGACTCAAAATTTGATCAAAAAGACAGGCAAAAATCTTAAAACTTAGATTGGGATTTGACATAATCAGAAAAGGGATCATGTAGCTTTTCCCCAGTACCAAGACAAAGACCCAAGAAAACAACCTTAGAATCTTCACCCTGTTTAAAAATGCCAGAAGTTGTAGGGTGAGGTGACATGGTGATGTTTACCTGGTGTGCAGACCTTCAGGAGTGCCTGGATTACCAAGATGCTGCCTTCACCATTCGTATTTTCCCCACTATACATTGACACATCAAGATGTATTAAGTCTTAATGTATTTTTGTTGACCCTCTTTAGATTCTCCAAATTGACTTCAGTGCCTACTCTGAGCAAATTTAAGAAAGAATATCCTCATCCTCCTTAAACTGTCTTTTCTTACTTTCATTTTTCTTTTCTCCTCCTCCTTTCTCACATGCTCTTAATCTCTTTTTCTTTCTCTTTTCTACATCTGTTTCTCTGTATTTGTAGGAGTGAAATTAAATGTGCTCTCTCTGAAATGAGGTCTCCTCTGAAGATCTGTGGCCTCAGTTTAAGTGACCCTTAAATTCCTAATTTTATTGTAAACCAGTATCTTGACTTTTTCCTAATAGTTTTTTCCTGACTCAAAAAAGCAGCTCTTGCTTTAGAAATCCCTAAGCAGCTCAGCTTTAAATTTCCCATCGGTGACCAGTTTTTACTTGTTCTTTTGTAAAGACTCACAGTGGGCAAGCGATATTCTTCCCAGTTGTTGAGGACAATTAAATCTCAAAAGAAAATGAGAAATTATAAGTCAATCATATCATAAAAGAAAAGGAGAAATAGTCTCCCTTCCAAAGACGTGAGGACAAAACCATGGGGCCACCTTTTCCCGAGAAAGCAGTGTCCCGCCATGACAGGTAAGAGGTCTGCTCACATCGTTGAGTAGCATCCTTCAGGCCCTCCAGTGCAGGAGAGTTTATATGTGGTAAGGAGGAGAAAGGAGGTGGTAAAGCTGCGAGAAACCCACTGAGAAGTCGCCATCTGCAGACAGAGGACGGCATTTGTCACAGAACGCGGGGCTGTTGACAGCGCCAGCAAGCAGCTTCAGTCGAAGCCCTCCCTGAGGAATGGGCTTTCCATGACCTTATGGGTCTCGTGCACAGTGGGAGATGGTGGATCAGAATACTTGGAGTGGAAGGCGAAGCTTCAGCCAGGAAGAGATTGTCACTTCCAGGAAGAAGGCCGCACTGTGGCTGTGTCCATCAGCCCATCAAGCTGTTAGGCACTAAGGTCCCGCATGTGCCAACTGACAAGGCTGAGGAGACCCGGAGAGGAGAAGACTGAGCCATGTGTCACAGACAGGAGGGGACATTTGTACTTAGTGCCCAGGCAGCATTCTGGGGCGCACGATTGTTTACATACGTCCTCTGTTAGGAAATTGCAGCTAAAAGTAGTGCTCACAATTATTAAAGCAGCGCTGTGATCATCTTTTCCAAGTTTTACTCTGGACTATTGTGAATCATCTAATGTTTCCTAAAGGAACGAGGCCTTTAGATGGTCATGTAACATGATTATTAAGAAAAGGAAAGAAAAAAAGGAGCAGAAATTTGTACTGTTACAATGTCTGTTCCGCAAACTCGAAGATCTTTACTATTTCACAAATCCTTATAACCACTCTGTGAAGATTTCACACAATACTTCAAAGTCTATTTTTTCGGAATAGGGAATTCTGTTCTCAATACTAGGTCCATGCAAGCTCCAGGTGTGTGGCCCAGGTGTCAACATACTGGAATTAGTTGGATTTGGACAAAAAGTGAACTCCCCATCTATTGATCTGCAGGAAAATCAATTTGGTTCAATTCTTAAACTCCAAGACTGGGAATCACAGGAAGAAGCCCTGAGGTGGTGTGCTATAAATCAGTCCTTGATGAACTCGTATGTGAAGGAGAAGCACAATGTCTTGAATCAAGTTCAGATTAAATGTGGGTGTTTTGATTACTGACTCCATGGGTGCGGCAAGCCCTGAGTGCCCCGTGTTCAGAGCCAAGCTTCTATACATTTGTTTCAGATGGAATCATTCCAAGTGAAGTGAATCTAACATTTTGATGCATTATCTCTATAGACATAGAGACAAAAAACTGCCTGCATCCCAACACAAGCCATTTGCACAAGCCAGGGTGTCCACCTGGCTGAGTAAGTCTCAATGCGATTAGGCTAAAACACATTTTTATAATATGTATATCTCAAAAGAAGAAATTTTGGACAACAAAGACATAAT
>PVJO010022682.1:0-28009 GCA_004026905.1 Hystrix cristata | reverse complement strand
GGTAGACTGCGGCTTTCCTAGCTCTTAAGTGTGTTCGGGTTGAAGGCACCGACATGTCCACGAGGTGTATACATTTAACCCGGGGCAGGAATCATCTTCTTCAGTCAGTGGGGCTGCCTGTGTGTAGGATGGATATCCAGAGTCCCCTGGCACACGTCTTCTCTGAGTGGAAACAGGGCCAAGCCAAGCAGGACAACACTGATGGATTAGCCGGGCTTGTCTTGGTACAGTAACCTAATAAACTCCAACAGTGAGAGGTGCCGCTGATGCTGAGAAAACCGAGTGTTCATAGTAACAGGACTTTCTCCAATACGGTTGGTGAAAATTTCAAGTGGTCCTGTCTGCTAGTAATATCCGGGGCACTACCTCATCCATTTAATTAACCCCCAGAGAGCTTGCCAAGGAACCGCTCTGATTACAAAATAATGGGTCCATCAGGCACAATTAGTATCCAAGTGAAACATGGCAGTTTGCATGAAAAGGACTGAAGTAAACAATTCCAGGCCCTGAAAGGGGCTAGCTTTCTAATTAACCCTTAGAGGGCTAATCTCCTTGCTTGAACAAAACCTAACCTGATGTCTCTGCCAGTTGGCATGTTGGGGAAATGATTTTTTCATCAGGTCTTGCTAGGCATGGCACTGGCAAGTGGAAACGATGAATCCCTAAAGAATTATACCACAGAACACCTTGAAAACACAGGGTTTAGTGAAAGCATTAAACATGCTAAGACATTAAAAGATTATGGAATCCTAGAAAAAGTCTTAGAAAACATGCAGAATTTTTGCACCTGCTACTTGAAGGCAAGGTATGCTTGCTTCCATCCAATTGCTCTATAGAATCTACCATAATCGCATTTGGATGTGATGCACAGCCTAAATTGTAGGTGGGGTTTGCTTGAAGTGTGATTGAGAGAAAGAAAACTTGTTCTGTTTTTGGCCTCCAACAACAATAACAAAAATAAACCGATCACTGTCTCAAGATCAATTTGATTCTTTTTTTTGGGGGGGTGGCGCTGGGGATCGAACTCAGGGCCTTGTGCTTACTAGGCACATGCTCTACCACTTGAGCTAACTCCCCAACCTCTCAAGATCAATTTGAATAATTACATGTTTCCCCAGTATTCTGATGAGCTCTGTATATGTTTCATTCATTGCAATATCCCTATCCTCTACAAAAATGCCTGTATAGAGCAGGTTCTTCTGTGAGCAATTTTTCAATAGATCTATGAGTGATCTATGGGGGGCAGGGGGAGCAATTATCAAAAAGCACTTATTTAAGAGTTATATGTTAAAAGGGCAACCTACATTTGATAAACTGTGGTTAGGCCTTCATTATCTTTCGAACACTTAAAACATGTACTTTAAAGGTAATAAAATACGTAGATTTTTATTATTTCTAAAAGTCCTTATCTTGAGGAAGTCTAAAATAAGATTACATATATGGTCACTGAGCGATAATACCATGCCCCCTTCCACACTGGGCTCAAGAGTTCTGGGCTTAGTCTTCCCTTATTAAACTGGCAGTGAATGATAGATTCAAAGAAGAGGAACAGGTATTATCGCTCCAGGATAATCTACCATTATCTTCATGTAAAGGGCTCAGTAATTGTTGTCGATGATGATAAAATTGTATCAGTAACTCACCAAGTAAACAGTAACATTCAATTTACCCTAGGCACAGGAAACAAGTTTGACTCAGCTGTATGTATGCACATGCATTAAAGCGAAGTAGTCTTCACCATATATATCTGAACAAAATACCAGACAAAATATCTAGACAAAGGGGCCCATTTGTGGCTATTTCTGTGTTCATAATCATAATCCCATTTCAGAGAGGCATGTCCTGCATAAGGATACAGCAGTCTAACCTGTTTAAAGCCCTGGAAGTCTTCAGTGTGGCAGATCCAGTAGCTTGTTTCCTTAATTTACCTAATCCTGAAGTCAATGAAACCTATTAACTGTGTACCACGGGAAAATCCTGAGTTTGCTCCATGATTTTGATTGTCAGATCAGTCAGTGGCCAGGAACCACATGATATACTTGTGATCAACGGAAGAGCACAAAGTTTGGAAAATATCAGTGGTTGGTTACCTTTCATATAAGCAAAGGAATACTTAAATCCTGACTTCTATTTGACTGCTTGGGATGATTATTTCAATACATGTTCAGGGGTAGCACCCTGAAAATCACAGCATGAGGCCGTGATCTCAAGCTTAGAGGAAAAAGGCTTCTCCGTTGGACTTCTTGAGCTCCTGAAAGTGTTTCATGATCTCAGCTGCTTTGGGACTTCCCAGGCGGAAACCTTAGCTAGGAGAATAGGAATGTTCCTGAGAAATGAACCATGTCCCCTTCCACACTGGGCTCAAGAGTTCTGGGCTTAGTCTTCCCTTATTAAACTGGCAGTGAATGATAGATTCAAAGAAGAGGAACAGGTATTATCGCTCCAGGATGAAATACCTTCTGTTCTTCCTCCAAGACTGGCTTAACAAGAACTTTAAAATGTAGAATGGGCCTTTAACAAACCCATCTGTTCTCTGAATGCCCAATTTGCTTGAAATCCCTGGGAGTCAGGCTAGCCTGTCAATATAATCTGAGCAATAATGTGTTATTCATGTTCTCCGAGGTCATCAATGTCTTTGTTGCTATTCTTACTATTCAGAATAATAGTACCTGGTGAAGCAGTTTCTCTTTAACTTCTACCATGTGCCTAGTCACAGGCTATATTCAAAAGCCTATTTTAAAATTCCATATCTAATCACCATCCTTTCTCCAGAGATTTAAATACAATCTAGGACACACTACTCATCTTGTTATTTGTTTAATAAGTAATACCTGCAGATATGAAACATGAACTTCAATCCTTTTATTTTATGCCAGCATTCAAGTTTCAAAATATGCATAATCACACATCTTTTTTGATATTTACAAGTATGAAATAATTTTTTTTTACAATAAGTGTTTTTAAAAAAATCTTTGGAAGATTAAATATCAACAATATGAGTGTTCTGCTAATCTTAAGTAGCAAGAGACCCATTAACAATTAACAAAGGGCCTGATGTTAAATTGCCTCTTGAAAATAGTTGCCAATAGGAATATTACACATTTACCAAAACATATTACTAAAACCTAAATTAAAATTTAAATTTCATAAAATCTCTAATATGATCTTTATTAAGTTAAATGTGATAAGGTAAACTGGTATGGCTGAAAATAAAACTATTGTATTTAAAAATCAGAAACCGCAAGTCTTTGCCTTTAATGGAAGAAGTTCCATATCTGGAGCTACTGAAGAGGTGTTAGGAACCTAGCTGTGGTATCAGCAATCTGTGTTGCCCTGGAAAATTTACCTTATTTCTGTGGGAATAGTTTCTTTCCTATAAAACATGGCTCACTGGCTTTTGTGTCAATTAAATGCCAATACTTGCAATAAATTCCAGGATGCTTAAAGCTCCCAAGTCATAAACGAATCTTAGTAAGGAAATTAATTTTCAGAAATAAAGGATGCAGTATAAACTATTAGTCTTTAATGGCATACTACCACTGATAAAGCCTCACATTTCATTGGCATGTAATAATTTGCAAACTATCAGTACATAAATTTGATTTGATCACACACTACTAGGAGACAGATATGTTGGGAATTCTATCTTTATAGACAAGGCAATAGAGGCATAAAATGTCTTGCCATGGGCACTAATTGAGACTTTAGTCTCTTGATACACAGTTTAATTCTTTCCATTTTGTAAATTTAGAAGCAAAGCTGATCTTAGGAAATATACGTATCAATTTTACATCATAATGTCTTTAACGCTGATTAGTTCTCTGGAATGACTGAAGTCTCCTGTCTACTCTGGAGCTTTTGTTAACCTTTTCATTGGATTCCAAAATGTCTCAGACTTTATAGAATCACTTTTTTTTTTCTGTTTATTCATGAAAGTTGTTTTAGTCGGCTAAGGCTGCCATAACAAAATGCCATTGAGTAAGTAGCTTAAAAAACAGATATTTATTCCTCATAGATCTGGAGCATGGGAAATCTAAGAACAAAGTACTGGCAATGTATGTTTCGTTTGGAGGCATCTTATCTTGGCTTATGGGAAACCACCATCTTTCTGTGTGCTCACATGGCCTATTGGTGTACCTAAGGGGAGAGAAAGAGCAAACTCTCTGCTGTCTCTTGTTATGAGGCACTAATATCATCATAAGGGCCCACCCACATAATCTCATCTAACCCTCATTACCTCTCAAAAGCCCTATTTCCAGGTACCATCATAAAGGGGTCTGGATCTTCAATAAATTAATTTTGGAGTATAGAAACATTTAGTGAATAAATACACCTTCATTCATTGATCTTAATCATTACATACTTAGTTGTAATAATGTTTACTCATTTAGAAGTAACAAAGAATTTTTTTCCCCATATATGTCATGCTTAATTCACCTTCAAAAATTCTGCATAATAAGTAGACATTTTTATTTCCATCTTACAAGGTCAATTCTTGACCTTGATTTTAAATCTAGAATGTTTGACTTCAAATGCGGTACTCCATATTCACTATAACAAGTTACCATGAAGGATACAATTAAACTTGTTCATTCATTCCTGCAGACTTTGTTTACCGCATAAAATCTCTAATATGATCTATATGTGCCTACTATAGTTAGTGTGGACGGACCAACAAAAGAAGTTCGTAGAGTCATGCTGACCCTTTAAAGCTTATTTCCAATATACTCTCCTGAAACACACAATCTGGAGGGACATGTACACAAAACCCTACAGTACAGAGAAGTAGAAGACAAAAATGCCATCTGAACAGTGAAAGCAAGAAAATATGACAGGATTTTAAGGGACATGCAGACTTTTTGGTACAAAAAATCCGCAAAACCTTCAGAGGGAGTTCTTGAGCCTGTGTGGAGGATAGATGAAGTAAGCATGAAAGAAAAAGAGATTGAAGAGTCTACTAGATTGGCAATCTTCTGAGGAAAGAGGGTTTTTTTTTTCTTTAAAATCTTTTATGAAGGAACTAGACCAGTCATTGTTCAATATTTATTGAGTTAACAATGGATAACTCTAAGCAATAGACATACCAGGAATGGTCCCCTGAAGGAGGGGAAAGGAAAGCTCAGTATGTCTATGGGACAGCTATTATGAGAAGAAGCTGGCTAATGCTCTTGACCTACAAACTAAACAGAACTATTCTTGTATAGAGAAAGGATATCAACAAATTCTTCTATTTTCTCATATTTATTTCAGTGGTTCTTAGCATAGTGAATGTTTCTGTATGCAACTCACAGCTCAGGTTTTGATATTCTTCTGAATGTCTTTCTTATATTGCTCCAAAATGGAATTTTAGCTCTCCAAGTTTCTAGCCCTTCCATCTCACCAGATTTTCTGGTGATAGACTGTATTATCTGCACATTGAAGAACATAGTGAAAGAATAGCAGCATTTAGTAGCAGGGGAGGCTGATGTCAAGCTTATGCAGTGGACAGAGTTAAGAGGTTTCCCCGTTTCTATAGTGTTTGGTATTCCCAGTGGGAATCCCTTCTAGGGAGATTCTTAGTGAAGGCAGTTTAATAGTTTGTTTTAACTGCCAAATGGCCATATAAAAATGAAAGCTCTTCCAGCAGTTGCTGGTGAGTGTGGCTGTGCACTGCAAGGAGATGCAAGCGAGAAAGGGCAGTAGATGAAGGCAGCTCAAACACAGCGAGCAACACGGATGATTAAGGCAGGGCAGAGCAACATTAAATATGTTTTACATGTTAAATTAATGTTTTATGTGTATTTTCTTAAATGTTAGCGTGTTCTGACCAGGATTCTACGGACCACTGGAACCTGGAGAAATGCCCCAGATCTTGCCAACTAAATTAAGATTATTCTGTTTAGGTGGTTTACTACGAGTTGTATTTACAAGCACAACTGCACATACCTCTCATTCTCCCTGTATCTCAGTCTATGAATCTACTAGCAGTTGAGTCATGATGAAGAAGAAATAGTCCCTGGAGTTAACTTATCTGCCTTAGATACAGTTCCAACAGATTAGGCTTCTCTTTCCTCTTTAATCTTTCTATCACTTTAATCCGAATTTAAAATTTATACATACTCACATGATCTATGCCAAAAACCAAGAAACAAACACCACCAAACCACCCACCCACACACACACACACACACACACACACACACACATACACACACACACACACTCTTATGATTATTTACATTATTTAACCATCCTACATTATTGTTTTCAATCCCAGGCTGGTTTATCCACATAAATGGAAGGAAGTGACACTGACATAAGAGATAATCCCATTTCTGCTCTCATTTATATTGATAAATCATTTGCAAACTTTAATATTTTAAATATTAGAAATAACAAATTATTCTGACCAACTCTACAACTAGTTACTACGTAATTAGTGTTGTATGCCCATGGACCAGAATAAATATTTCTGAAATATACCAGGGCTTCCAGGTGGTTTATATGTTCACCTGACATGTTTAACTGTGTCCTAAGACATTTCTTGTTACAGGATTTCTTGACTTTCAGTAGGTTACCTTCAGGAAGTACCAAGGAAGTCCCATTTACCTGCTAATGTTCAAATTCAGGTGAGGAAATTCACAGACAAAACTGCATGGGACTTACAATCACAGTTCATAAAATGAGTCTGAGCAGTTCTCTGATGGGATCTATCAGACTGATGTTGCCTTGTATTTATTTACAGGGAACATTTAGAAATTTGGAAAGCAGATATTCTTGCCTGATTCTTTGAGATCGGGGAATTTATTATCCTTGGATTATCAATTTCAAGTGATGGCCCTACAGTCTGAGCAACTACTGCCAACTAAGTTTTTGGTCCTATTTATAATGCTCATGCATCAAAGTCCAGGAGGATAGATCCTTTCTCATTTCTCTTTATAGCCTCTTAATATAGAAACTGCAATGATGCTGTCTTTATATTGTTTAACTGTTAGTACCTTTTCAATATCTCTGCCACTCTTAGTACTTACTCAAGTTATCCTACTTATCATCACATTGGTTGTGTAGATTTCTCTAATGCTTCTGAAATTTTTGTACTTCTGGCTTTTTCTCTAGAGATTTTTAAATTTACACATTTATAATCACACAAGCTAACTTTTATCTCATTTTTACTTGTAGCAAGAACCCTTAAAATTCTATTAGGTAGGCATTTTACCTACACTCAATAGACAAATTAAGGATCAAAAATAAGGATCAAATTAAGGAATAAACTAAAGATCAAATTAAGGATCAAAAATATTTTGTACCATGCTCCAAATTAGCTGTTAAATAAGTGATAAAAACTGGATATTCTCCCAGATTCATCTGATTCTAAAGCTTTAATGCTTAATTCCATGCTTAATTCTCTTCATTCTGGTAATAAATATAAATGTATATATAAATATAAATACAGAGTAAAATATATTTATGAATTCTGCTATCTCAGAATGCAAACAAAAGTAGACTATTAATAAGATGACTAGATGAGTTGGAACTATTCAGCTCTCAATGTATTGTATTCTATTACATGCAGGACAAGCCTTTAGAAAAATGTACATATACTGGATTTGGCTTTTTGTTTTTTCTTCGTGCTGGGGATCGAACTCAGGGCCTTGTGCTTGCTCTGCAAGATATACTGGATTTGTTTAAGCACACATTTTGATGGAACAAAATCCTATCTTCATTCTCTTCCTATATATAAGTACTTAATTACAAATGCTCTCTCCTCTAGTTACCTAGCATAAGGCATCATTTATTCTAGATAAATAACAAAGAATACTGACTTTTATTTTCCTATTTGTGTGTTTTGCAGGAGGAAGACTTGCATAATATTGTACAACTGATGTCTTGCACTCAATGTGAGCAGAGCGTGAAAACTCTATTTCTCTGTTCTATATTCTGAGACCTAGCTTCTCTAAGAGAACGCAGCAGCAGGCACACCTTTCAGCCTCCTTCTTCATGGCTTTTTTAAAAGAGGTGGCCACGCAGGGGAATATTAAGTAGAGTTTGTACTTGTTTGTTTCAGAACATTCTCTATCTCTGAGATTCAACAGAAATTATAACTTTCAAAATCCCCAGGACACAGCTTAGTTGGTAAAGTGACTACTCAGTATGGAAATGAATCTTGACAAAATACTTCACCTTACATGACGTCTGGCAGGTCAAAAGTTTTACTGCAATTTCTTTGGCATGAAGAATCATATCCCTTCCCAGTAGGACTTCAAATTACTTTATTTCCTATTTTGAGCTTTTAAAAAATAATCACTTGGTAAGTGAAGCAGAAACTTTTTTTTTTTTTGGCTAGAAAGTAAGGAAGACAGTAAATACCTTTTGTTCATTTCAACTGTACATTCACTGCTATAAAGTACCCCAGTCTCAAACATTATTGCCAAAGGGCCAGGAGTTATTCTGTTTTTCAATATATCCATGGCCAGGGCCACTTAAAGAACAAAAAAGACAAGGCCAGTGACACAGCTGGTACTCAGTGTTCTTGGACCCATGATATGACAGCCATCTGAAGTCTCTTCTCTGTACCAGTTCTCTATTGTTCATGTCTGTCTTCTGCTCTTGAGTGGTCACAGGCTGGTTTGATATTTACTTAAAGCTCTTTGGGTCTTGGTTTGACTTCTTAGTTCTCATCTGCCTCCTGATTCATGATATCTTCATTGCATGCCTTGGTTCTGGCTTTAGCTGACCTAGGAGACTCCAATAACATGGTACACCCACTAGGTCTCTGTGAGGTCTGCCAGCACTTGATGGAGAAGACTGGAAAATCCAATTCTCCTCCTTGGTTCTAAGCAAGGACCCGCCCTCCCTTTATTAGCCAGGCACCTATAAACTAGTCACTTAATTTTGTCAAAGGGTGTATCCTCTGTTAATTGAAGATCAGAAATAACTGACTTGGCAAACTCTGTAGTAGAAATACTATGAATTTAGCATTATGAATTTAACATGAAAGAGCTTCATAAACTGAAGTGTTCTGTAGTATATAGTTGAATCAAAAACCAAAATTAGCTCTTTTAGGTTAGCTCTCTGCTGCCCTCTCCTGGTTCTCAATTTAAGTGGAAATTAACTCTTTAGGTCTTGATAGTTTCAGACTAGACTATTGATAGAAAAAAAATTTCCCTCTCTATCTCTCTCTCTATCTATCTATCTATCTATCTATCTATCTATCTATCTATCTATCTATTTATCATCTATCTATCTATCTGCCATATGACAGATAGATAAATTTGTTAAGGTTATCTTAAAGTCTATTCATATGTAGAGTCCAACCCTTCTGAATGATTTTTTTACCTAGCTTGCTTTATTTCTGAGTTTTCCCAATCAATCCTTTTCTTTATAACTGCCAAAAATACTTTTATGAAGTTTTTTTTTAAAGAGTGCTTTACTATAATCTCTAGGGCATTTTTCCAAACCTCTGGTATCCATTTTACAAGGTTTGAAATTGTATTGTCTTTAGTATATCAGAATGTGTCAATGGAAATTTTCCAGAAAGGACAAGTAGAATTCACCTTTTTAATTTGAGAGATTTATTGATTGATGCATCAGGGGGATTCTCTTGTCCAGTCATGCCACGCCTCCGGGAAGAATAACTAAATTTGTTTATAGTCAGGCAATGACAACTGCATCACAACTGCTGTCTTGCAAAGAACGGTCAAAAAGGGTGCCGCCTACTGCAAGACCTGCCTTGAGTCTAGAGAAAATGAAATGTGAAAAATGTACCTTTTAGAGTTGATGAGTCTTTCTAATAGGTTTAATATTGAGGATCTCTACAATGATTATTTTGTCAAATCATATGACTTGTTTTACAATGACTTCTAGAAACTGCTGAGATTTTAGCATGTCCAGCATTCATTAGCATATAATGTCAGAGTTCTTTATTCTATAGACTTTCATTAGACTATCTGCTATCTGCAAGGTACTTCACAAGGCACTGGAAACCCTGCTGTGAGAGACTCAGTGTCTATCTTCCAGCATACACAGCTTGTAATAAATGCTTGCAGTTAGTGAACAGGGCATTCACATTCTACACTAAAGTGGTACATAGAGACTTACTGCAGAAAAGCTCTTAAAAGTCAGTTGATTCCAGTATGGTTAACTGGCAGATGAAGTGAAGGCTGGATAGATTACTATATTACCCAAGGCTAGGCACACTGACCAATTAATGATAGCTGCGTGCATTACATATTGATTCTTTAATCAATCATTTTAGAAGCCAATTTTAGTGAAAAAGTTTAACATTATTGACTTTAACAAACATTAAAAGAAGATTGTAACACACTAATTTTATTTTGACAGCAGAAATTTATGAAAGCTCTTTTCTCTATAGCCTCACCAAGATTTATTAAAATACTACTTTCCATTTTTTTCTAATATGGTACATATAAAATAGTATCTCACTGGCATTGATTTATATTTCCTCCAACAAATGATAAATGGATAAAGAAAATATGGTGCATATACACAGTGGAATACTCTTCAGTCATAACATTAATGAAATCCTATCTTTTGGAACAACATGAATGGAACTGGATGGAGACCATAATGTTGAGCTCAATAAGCCAGTATGGACAAGTATGGCATGATCTCACTCCTACATGGAATCTAAAAGTGGTGATCTCTTAGGAGTTAAGAGCAGAATGGTGATCACCAAAAGCTGGGAGAATAGACTGGGGAAGGATAGGGAAAGGTTGACTGACAGAGACTAAAGTACAGTCAGATAGGAGGAAGTTCTGGTGTTTTATTATTACATGGTACAAGACCAGGGATTACAATAATTTATCATACATTTCAAAAAGATAGAAGAAAAGAATTTGAAAGTTTTTACCATAAATAAGAGATACATGTTTGAAGAAATAGATATGTTCACCTTGATTTGAGTATTACACAATGTATAAATCAAAACATTTTATGGTACCCCATTATTATGCACAGTTTTATGTTTTCATGTATCATTAAAATAACTTAAATGCAAATCAAAAATTTTGCATTTCTGCACTAAAAATGAGACTGTCTTTTCATGCATTTATCAAGCTGTTGAGTTTTCTGTTTTGAGAAAAGCCTGTTTAATTTTTGCCCTTTTTTTTTTTTTGGTAGCTTATCTTTTCACACTGACTTGAAGAAATTCTTTTTTGGCTTTATAAAAAATGTTATGGTGTAAATCTCTTCTACATTTTGTGGCTGTTTTTCACATTTTAAAAATATCTTTGATGAATAGTTTATAATTTGTAAAGTAGCCAAATGTGTCAATTTTTTTTTTCATAGAGACATCAGTTGTTCCAGAATATCTATTGAAAGGCTCTTTTTTCCCCCAGTGATCTGCAATATTATTCTAAGATCAATTTTCCTATTCCTTCATCAGTCTGGCAAGTCTGAATTACCACTGTTTTTTAAAATAAATTTTAAATATCTGGTGCCACATTTAATCTCACATTTTCTTCATGAATTAACGTCCTGACCCTTTGTTTTTTAATAAACATTTTAGAATTATATTGGACTTTTAACTGGAAATGCTTTGGATTGATAATTTTTTTCTTACTTTTTTAACATCTTGGGTTGGTATTTGTATTTACCAGCTCCACTCTGTTAACTGAACTGTAAAAATACATACTTAATAAATTCTAAAGTTAAGTAGTATATTTAACCTCTTTCCGAACAGTAAAAATATCTTAGGCCTCTTTAACTCTGATCTCCTCCTGGTTTACTTTGCATGGCTATTTGAGATTTTTATCTTAAATTTTCTTTTTTTCCCTTCAGTTTTAGTTCTGTAAATTTGACATTTTTATGTTTAAAGAGGAAATTGGTTTAACTCCACCAACATATATTTGCTCTTTTCTTTGCTTCATCTCAGATTTTCTTGTAGTACCCACTATTTGTTTTTAAATTATATTTTTAAAACTGAAGTCCTTTTATGGGCAAACTTTGTTTTTTAATTTTCTAGAATTTAATTTATTTAAGCCTGGTTCTTGAAAACATAATTTCATTGAATTTGAAATATTAGATTGACAGTTATCTTTGGAGCATGGAGCATAATAAAGATCCATTCTACTGTCTTCCAGATTCGACAATTGCTATTAAAAAGTTACCTGTCAAACATCTTGCTGATGCTTTGTGGTGAGCCTTCTATTATACTCTAGCTGCATTTAAAGGACAAACCAAGTTATTCATTATTGAAATTCTAACACTGAGAGGCCTGTTTTTTCAATGGTTTTTTTTTTTTCTCCAACAAAAGACAGTGGAAATTGTATAATGAAGGGAAATGGGATCGTATAGTTGCAGTAGTAAGGAGGAATACTTTTCGTTAATATTTGTGACACAGTATAATAAAGTTTGCATAGCTGAGTGGTTTCTACTCCAAATAAAACTACAGTAACTGATTCTGATATTTCCCTGTTGACTTTTTGTCTAGTTGACAATAACTGATTCTGTTACCAAAAAAAAAAAAAAAGTTGACCATGTGAATATATGGCTGGACAAAAGCCTGCAATCATAAGAATACTCACAGTTAATGGGTTAACACCGTGTGTTCTCAATAATGATGTACACTTAATACTTACTTCCAGAATGCATTAGTATTCTGCCCACAGTTTAAAAACTTCAAAATATTAGTTAAGAAATAAAATTTGAGTAAGGTACAATAAAGAGATAGTGTGCATTGAATATGATTATCTCACTTTCAAGGATACTGTACACGAAAATATATTTTCACCTTTTAGTAAGTCTTACTAAAATGTATTTCATTTTGCATACTACTCGATAGCAAAGAACAAGTGTCAGACAGCTTGTGAATTGATACACACACACACACACACACATCACTTGGCCCATTTTATTAGCTGTACTTATTCACATATAGATTCATCCATTCACTTAAAAATATTTGTTATGTCCTTTTATGGTCTGGGGACTCATTTTCCCATCTAATTAAATTAATAAAGCCATTTCTTTACTTTGTTAAAAAGAGAAGAAACAGAAACTCATAGACTATAAAGACAATCACAACAACAGGTGTGCTATTAAATCATCACAGTAGAATATTTTCATTAAAATACTAGTTAAATTAAGTAGAAGAAATGCACTAAAACCTAAAACCCATTCCAATGTCATCTGAGATTGTTAGAAGGCTTACCTCTTTCTTTGATAAGGTTGCAAAGAAAGGGAGAGAAAAGGGAGGGACAGAGAGCTGGAGGGACAAAGAGGTGGACAGACAGAGGGGTGGAGGGACAGAAAGGGGGAGGGAGAGAGGGAGGGAGCAAGGGAACAAGGATGGATCAATCCTCAATCTCATAATCTCATGTCCAATTTCCAGCTACTTTACTCCATCAAAATGGACCTGCTCTACTTCTCCTTTGAAGGAAAAGAACAGGCCCAATTAGACCTCAACTCTAGAGAATGATAGAGTTGTTACCTGTCACATATTATGGCTAAGTGGTAGTTAAAAGTACCTATTTTGTGAAACTTAAAGATTAACAAATATAAGGCTTTTGCCTGAAAAAGTGCTGGTAATGTACCAACAAAGAACAAACACCTCTTATATGAAGTCCTTGATCTGTGCCACATAAGGATGGTCAAGCTGGTAAGAGACAGACACACATTACTGGGAGTTTACTGAAACCAAGTGGAGGTGAATTAACTCTGGGAAAGTGGGTGTCTACTGCTCAGATGGGACTGTAGGCCTACAGAGTTGCTGAAAGGATTGTAGTATTGCTGACATCAATGTGTGAGGAATATGGAGGGCAGAAGAAGCAGTGCAAGATCAACTGAGACAGTATCTTGATTTACAAAAAATGAAACAAAACCACCTCAGAGAATCAAAAAATACTTCTAAATCTGATTCTAAAATCAACTATTTAAAAACTGTGAATTAGAAAAATAATGGTCATCCTAGGAGCTGCCATGTATATAATAACAATTTATGTCATACGTCAGTCTTAATTTTAGAGCAAAATCTTTATACTCTTCCATCAGTAAAATCTTACAGAGTGAGGGCCTATTTCAGCTAAATGGTTTGTAAAACAATGGAAGTAGAGATGAACACATGGATTCAATGCGTTTACAATTTGGTGATTGCATAATTCACAGCACCCAAAGAGAGATGTGATGGCTAGCAAGTGGGAAATTCCTGAAGAAATCATGAAGAAGCACTTCTGGTCCTTGGTTCTCTTCTGACCAATTTTTAAAATTAAGACTCAGGTGAGAGCATAAGACATATTTGTTAAATTTGCAGGTGACAAGAAACTAGAAAAATACTATTATGTTTTATAGCAAAATCATTTTTAAGGAAAGTAAATTTTTTATTAAGATGAAGTTTAATATAGATAATTAGAATATAATTGAATATAAGGTCAAGTTCTTGAGTAAAGTTTAACAACTTAGCAGGTAAAAACATTGGGGTTTTAGAAGAATATATTAAATGTAAGGAGGTTATGATGAAAAGCAACAATTCTAATTCTAATTTCATACCCAAAAGATCCCAGGAAGGACTTGGTCACCACACATCAACCTTGCACTGTGAGCTATTTATTTTAATTCAGGTCTCACGTACTTACTTGGCAATTATTCCAAAAGAACTAATCATAATACTTTATAGAACTGCTTTATGGTTTTATAGCCTTCTCTTTCTCTACATAGACAGACAGAGAGAGACAGATGGACATACGCGTATGCACGCGCACACGCGCACGCGCGCGCGCACACACACACACACACACACACACACACACTTGCATTCGGTCTAGAATACACAAGGTAAGCATAATAATTTTCCAGATCTCCAATGCTGTGTCTGATTTCTCTCTCTCTTATGTGTGTGGTGTTGGCGATGGAACCCAGGGGCACTCTATCACTGAGCCACACCCACCACTCTTTGCATTTTGAGACAGAGTCTCACTAAATTTGCCAGGATGGTCTTGAACTTGAAATGTTCCTGCCTCAGCCTCTAAAGTAGCTGAGGTTACAGGAGTGGGGCATTATGCTCAGCAACATAATACCTTTTAGGTATTTGTGGGTACTTGCAATTCTTTTTTTCCCCTGGAGACTGAACCCTGGCCCCTCACACTAAGCTATATCCCCAGCCCTTTTTAATTTTTAAAAAATTTCGAGTCAGGGTTTCATTAAATCACTAAGTTGCTCAGGCTAGGCTTGAACTTGAGCTCCTCCTGCGTCAGCCTCTCAGAGTTCTGGGATTGCAGGCATGTGCCACAATAGCTACCATGCGATTCTTTTTTCTCAGGATAGATGTCAACTCCTGGACGCTGAATTGCCTCAAGTTTCTTTATAATTCTTCCCTTCTTTATAAATACATGCCATGCAAGTGATCCCATTTAGTGACAAGGTTTCAAATGTCATTTTCATGATGAGCGCTCTGCATCTACGTCTCTTTCTTGGATTTTCTCCATGGTATCCAGATGTGTTTACTCTACATCCTTGGCATCTTCAGTTGAATGCCATGTCAGATGTAATACAGCTTCAGTTTTGAGCATATTATACTTCCTTTTACCTACTTAGCTGCCCATATGCGAAGTCTCAGTAATTAGCATATTTTCTACTCAGCTGCTGAAGTGAAAACTTAGGTATCACTTTTGATATCTACCTTTGCCTTATATCCTGCTAATCATTAAGCCTGTTAGCGCCACTTCCAAAATAATTCCTAATAATAACCCATTTGTCCATATCCATTGCTACATCATGGTTGAAGGCATCAACATCTCCTATTATTTCAAAAGCCTTTTTATCTGAATCCTTGATTTCTTTTATGCTTCCCACAGGATAGTCTCTAAAGCCACAGTTATCTTTCAAAGCACACATCAGATTTTCTCATGTTCCCGTTTAACATCTTTTAGGTGGCTTTTCATTTGCAATAGAAAAAGTATCCAATTTTATACCATGGCATACAAGCCCCTATCTGGTCAGGCCTGATACAGTTTTTCCAGCCTCTTCTCCAATTATCTCACTCGTTCATTAGAACAAAACCACACTGGCTTTCCATCTATTCTTCAAACGTTCCAAACACATTTCTGCTTTAGAAACTAGATTGGTTTTGATTCCTTTAGCTAAGATTCTCTGCTCCCAAATTTTTAAGTAATTATTTTCTTCTCATCATTTGTATTTTCTTCTCATCATGTTGTACACAGTAAGCCCCCATCACTGTCAGAACATTCTATTTGACTTTTTTCAGAGCAAGCCTCACTATATGACAATGATCTCATTCTTCACTGATTATCTCCCCTCATGAGAGTATATGCAAGAATGGGATGCTATCTTTAACTGCTACCATTGTATTCCTAAACACCAGAACATGGCATATAGCACCTACTCTATATTTGCTGAGTACCATCTGAAACTGTGATGAGAGGTTTATGGTTTGTGTACTTAAATTTCAACAAGACTGTAGTGCTAATCAAGAAAATGACAACAGGTACAAGTATATCCAGTTTTAATGAGATGAGACTATGAAGAGAACGGGAAAGCTCTGGACTTATTAATGGAAAAGACATCAGTAGTTGGATGACAGGAAATAGGATAGACGATGTGTGGCAGAAGAGGGCAGGAGGGAACAGAAGGCAGGTTGAACTTTCATTAATTTGAGCCCAGAACTTCATTCCCAGTGGACCCACTAATTGAGAACAATACTACAAAGCAGAGTTTCTCAAACTCAGTGCTCCTGACATTTTGGTTTTGGTGATTCTTTGTTGTGTGGGCTATGAATGGTATGGTAGGACATTTAGCAGCATCTGTGGTCTCTACCCATTAGATACACAGCATGTTCACAGCTGTGACAGTCAAAAATATCTCTGGACATTGCCAAATGTCCCCAGAGGGGAAGAGAAGTACCTTCTGTTAAGATTCACTGCTGTAAAGGACTTTTTTTCACACTCATATTTCGTTTATATCTAGCAAATACACAAAATTATTTGGAAGAAATCACCTCTTAATGATGAACCACTGAGAAGTTCTCAAAAAGGAAATACAAGAGAAATAAAAGCACCAAACACAAACATCTAGAGATGTTTTGTGGAATTCTGGGGAGAAAATGAACTATGTACATAGAGACAGTTATTTTAAATCTCAGCCTTGGTTCGTTCTTGCTGTGTGGCCTTAGGTGTGTTACTTAATGGAGCTGAACATCAGTTTCTTCTTCTGTCCAACGGGGAATGCAATTCCTGTATTTTAGAGGTGTTGTAAAGACTAAATAAAATAATGCATGATAATGGTGTGGTTGTGGGAAAAAAAAGACAGACCCTTTGGATGGTGGCAATATTTTTTCTAAGTAAGGAGACTTTTCCTTTTTATGCCATACAAATGTAAATATATATATTCATTCAGAACAGAACCAATCTATAGTGAAAAAAAACCTCTCAGAAACTGCCTTTATTATTTTCATGCAAGCAGAATTTGACAGGAGTCAAGTAACACTTAAAGTATTGCTTTCTGATTACACATTGGACTGCTTGATCCTAAAAACCTTCCTAATTAGATCTGATATTTATGTTTGGCATCTGCGGTCACACTCTCTGCCTCTGTTTTAAGAACTTTATTTTGTTGAGGTGTATCTTCTGCCAGATGTAGGTTGGAGTGCTGCTATGCTGTCTTGGATTTTGAAGAACATTAAAGGCTAACAAAACAGAAAAGTCACCTTCTGATACCTTTTTAAGAGAGAAGAAACTTTAGGGCTATCACCTTCAACTGTTGATTCCGAAAGAATTTATTTCAAATTGGTAACGAAACCATAAGTCATATCAGCACAGGTGTGACAGCCAGCTTGTGCTCAAACTTACTACAAAACTCTGAGTGTGTTTATAAAATGCCTGATTAGGAGTGAAGCCTAAAAGCAATCAGTATGGAAACAAGACACATCTTAATAGACATTTTTCATTCTTACAAAGCTAAGAGTGTGCCCTCTAGCCATAGATCACAGGCATAACTCATGCACAGGGATTTGCAATGGGACATTTTGAAAATGGCAGCAGATAAATGGACAAATAATTGAGTCTTTGAAATCTTTAAACTGGGCTTTCGAAGGCTCTGTTTTTTTAATTACTGAAACCTGAGTTGTATTATTTGATTTTGTAAACTAAGTTTTATTCTCCACTTCACAATGAGAAATAACCCAGTCAAGTAGGGCGGTTTTTTCTCTCTCTCTCTCCTTCTCTCCTTCCTCTCTCCTTTCACCAGATGTCTTTCTATCAGTCTGGATTTTTCTGTCTTATAATTTCCCCTTAAAAAAATCAGCACAAATTCTAGACACAGTGTGTGCTCTTTTATTTGTGGGATCCAGAGATCAATATGATCTCTGATTCATACTGATCAATTATTGCCCCCCCCGCAGGTGTACTTCAATGCTTCTAGGCTTACCTCTGTCTTAGCACAGTCTTTAACGTTATAACTCTTTCCCCTTCCTTGCCTGCTTCCCCACTAAACTGAAAAACATGCCAGCCTTCAGTCCTCCCTCTAAGAGTAGGAATATACTGAGACTCACATGCATTCCTAAATGTCATGTATAAAAACATGATCTCCAAACAGGACACACTTTTGAACACAAGGGTATCCCTGTAGGCAGGCAGTCTAAGAACTCACCCCAGGAAAGCTCTGTGGGTTTATGTAATCCCTGGATTTGGGCTTGGTCCCTTTCTGCCTCTGTGGAACACATCTAGTTGCTTCTAGAAGTGCTCAGTCTTCCCCCATGGCCATGCTACTGAGTGACTTGGGAACCCATCTCAATGCGATGCTCGTGTTCTATACTTGTTTCCTGAGCACCTGGATATAAGAAAACGAATACCACTTCCTTCTCACAATAGGTTGAATGTTAGGGATTGCCTTATCCAATTGTCACAGATGCCACCCCATTCCAAAATTTCCTGTGCAACACTAAAGGAAAACCAGGAATGACATTCCCATCATACCTTTTTTGGTGTTCCAAGTTAAGTTTGATCACTGTGAAATGAAACAAAATACCTCATGTGAAATGACAAGCATAATGCCCAGCACAGAGTAAGTAGCTAATCATTGTGAAGTGTTTTTCTCTCTCTCAGATATGAATACTGATGCCACTTTTAGGGCACACACACCAAACCTAATGAATTTATAACGCTGAGGAGGCCATCAGATACATCCGTTAATCAGTAGTGATCACTTTTTCTTGAGAGTATTAACTTTAGCAGTTGCAAAACCTGGAATTAAACTGGGATAAAGTCAAAGTGAAAAAGGAATAAAGGACAGTTAAGAGGACATATGTGTTGGGAAATTCATATAATAAGAATAATTGTCCATTGTATGTCACATCAAGATTAGGATCCTGTTTTAATTAACTAATAATGATTACGCTGTCATTTTACTGTGTTGTGCATATCTTCCTAGACCTTCCTGGACCTTACAGTACAATCTGATGAAATATTAATTAGAAGGAAATTGGTGCATTCTAGAAAGCAAAGATAGGAAAGGAAATGGCTATACCCACAGCACTCAGAGTATATTTGCTATCTTAAAGAATTTTTTACAGTTTTATAAAACTTTGCTGGTACCAGAATTATCCTAATTAAACTATCTGTTGTATTTGGCTTTTAAAAAGAATTTAAAAAGCATCATTCACTCAGTTTCTATTCCTATTCCTGGAATGATTATAAAATATAGCCCTATATGTAACATTTAGCACTCAGACCCATAAATAGGCCAAGAGTATTTAAAGTGCATGTCCTTTTCTATAGATTCTCCCCGATGTGACTTTGCCAGCACCTTAGCCAAGTACTCTGAAGACCCTTATGTAGTTCCTGAGACAGTCCTATGGAAAACAGCATCTGGTTGGTTTGCATTTCCAACCCCATCGTAAGTAACCCGTGATATAGCCACTAACTTTAAATACACCACATCTTCCTCCATTGCCAGCAAGATTAAGACTTCAATGCCAGTAGAAAGAACTCTTTGGTTCTAGAACTCCTGATCACTGTAAGACAGATTATTAGGTATCTTATAATTTATGCCAATTGGATGCTCAATAGAACAACTGAATAAAAAATACCTTAGGAGGGGAATGGAGTTCAAATCCTGTCTCTGTCATTAACTAGCTTTGTTTTTTTTGTTTTTTTTTTTTTTTTTTTTTTCCCTCTTGGTGCTGGGGATTGAACTCAGGGCCTTGAGCTTACTAGGCATGCACTCTAACCACTGACCTGAATCCCCAAATCCCCAGCCCCTAGCTTTGGGTAAGAGAATTAACTAGTCTGCACATCAGCTTTCTTGTCTGAAATGGGCACACAGTACCTCCTGCACAGGGCTTTAGGAGGTAACGTGGGAGTAGAAGGATAAGATCACACACATGCATGTACATACCTATGCAGCTTAGAACAACGAAAGAGTAAGTAAACTGCGAAATTGATGAAGGCTGAAGTTGAGCTACATTCTAGGCAAGACACTTAGACCTGTTTTTAGGATATACATTTAGATCCTGGCTAAGACTGTTATGTTTTTTAAATTCTGGCCATTGACAAGCTATCCTGAACAAAGCAAAATTTAAAAGCAAGTTCTACCTTTAGAAGGAACTTCCTGATCAGTATCCCATCTGCTTGTGGCTTCTCCACCCACTGGGCTTCCCTGCCTTGGGGTTCACAGAAAGGCTCATGTTTCAGCTCCAAGTTTTCTGATTATTAACAGAAACAGACAGTTTATAATACAGGGATAACCACAGAGATACAGTCTTTAATGTGGGGTAAGTTGAGACACGAAAAAGATGGAAGGGCACTTTGCATATCCTAAACCAGTTTCTTTCCTTGTTTGCGTGAATAATGTTACATCCTATAACGACAGTAAATATTTTATAGCATGTTGTCATATAAACAGTCACTGTTTATTAAGCCTTCATCATGTAGCAGATATTATGCTATGTATGTTACTCGGTATGCTACTCTGGCTTTTAATTGTCACAATCTTACAAGTTAAGTACTATCGCGTTTCCACTTTATGGCAGGGATAACAGATGCCAAGGAAGGCTGGGTACCTTACCCAGGGCCACAGAGCTAGCAAGTAGTGGAGGTGAGATTTAAAACCAGGATGTCAGACCTTAAGTACAAACTCTTTATCTCTGCCGGCCACCCAGCTGCAGTGTACACTGGAGCCAGGCTTCCACTGTTAGGAGGATTCTTAGACTACTTCTAAGGCTCTGCTGCCTAAGAGATAGGAATGTAAGAAGCAATTTATACAGCGCATTTTCCTCCAGAATGAAAGGACTCATTTCCTTGTCATAGAGCTGCAGACACCTCTGTGGAAAAAATCCCTGGTCATTACCAGGAGCATTACTGGCAATCTCTGACAAGAAGCAAAGGTTTCTTTGTTCTGATAATGACAAAGATGGGTGTGTGAGTGAGGCAGACTGGGACACTGCAAAGTAACTTGCTTTCAGCATACCAGCATCATAGGCTCACTGTGAAATGTAAGTCATTCCAGGATGTGTTCAGTGTGGCAATTACCACATAGTAAGTCCTCATTAAACACTGGTTTTCCTCCATTGGCACCTTTGCCAAAACTTTTAATATTTTCCAATTAAGTATTAATTTCAGACACATCATGACAGCACTTCAACATTAGAGACACCCCTTCGTTTCCGAAAATGGCATTTTAAAAGCCTCTGCTTCCAGTGTGAAAATGCAGTGTGCTGCTAGCTTCAATAATCCCTTGCCATTAGAGTGTCACTTTTACACCCTCAACCAGGAGCATTAGTGTTGGCAGACTGAGCTGTGAGAAAGCAAGAGCTGCTCCACACATCCTGGAAGAGCTTGAAGTGTGTCTCTTCCAGAAGCTAATTTTTTTTGTAAATTCAAACACTTACAACATGTATAGCTTTGGAAATTAAGTCACAGCCACTTTATAGGAGCTTGTAATAAAGGTACATGTTTGAGGAAGGTAATTTTGTTATGTCAATTGCCACATTTAATACTACTTCTGAGTTTTCTAATACATCTTGGATCTGGCACCTAGTAGAGGATCTGGGACACTGGGAAACAATCAGCAATCAGTAAGTGGGATTTGAACAAGAAACCTTTTGTAAAGACCAAATAACAATATTATTTATAATAAACATAAAGTATCTCCCAAGAACCAGTATTATTTTAACAAAAGTTGGTATAATGTTATGACTTATTTAAGGAAGAAAATGATGGAGATATGTAAATTGCCAATGCAGAAGAGTAACTTAATTAAAAGACTACCTAGATAAGCTTCTGGAGAGAATGCTATTAACAAACGAATACATTGCTGTTGTTGCTTTAATTTTAGTGAGCTTCACGAAATAACAAGAAATGGTTTATCTCTGTAAGGTTCTTCTCCTGCCTCCCCAGTTCAGAATCCTCCAAATAAATTCAGCCCAATATGAATCAGTGTAAACCATAGTTTTTTAAGACTTCCTGAATAAATCAGTTCTCTAAATTTGGTAAAAGAAAATATCTATCAAGGTACATATGGCATAACAAAATGGGTGAGAGGGAGAGAATATTGTTTCATTTTGTTTATATGTTTATTTTATTTTTTTGGTGCTGGGGATTGAACTCAGGGCCTTGTGCTTGCAAGGCACGCAGTCTAATGTTTATATGTTTAGACTAGAAAGGGGTTGGGATTTAGCTCAGTGGTAGAGTGCCTGCCTAGTATATGTTTAGACTAGGAAAATCTGTTCTGATACTCTCACAAAGATGTCATGCATTTAGTATGACGTCATGCATTTAGTAACTGTGGGGAAAGTCCTATATATTTAAAGGTGGCTATTGATTTACTTTCCCTTAAGCAACCTAAAACACTCAATAACTACATAGTAGAACTAGCATTCAATTTTCATGTCTTTCATTAACAGCACTTGAGATGAAACTGCACTGGAAAGGAGGGCTTCTTTGGATTGTATTTCTTTTCTATTTGATCAGGCCTTCAGTGGTAATTATGAAGTTCTTAAAAGGAGCCACAGAAGTAGTCTTCTCACTTAAGCTTAAGGTCTCTTAGAAGCGTAATACACACTCAGTGGCCTCTTCACAGAGATAGCAACAGAGCATGAGTACACACTAATTGCACAAAATCTACTTCGGATGTAATTAGAAGGTAATAGGACAAATCTAAGCCAATAACATATTTTAAAAATTTAATAACAATCTAATTAGAATTCCATAATTAAAAGTTTAACCTTATGTCTGAACGCTGAAATTTTCTAACCATAATTTTTGAAACAAATTAAACATCTTACGTCTTCTGGAAGACAGGGTTGCACCTTCAGTGTGACCCATTGAAGAAAAATATATATCCTCCACCAGTAGTGGTGAATCTGTGAGTCACAGCAGGAGGATTATATCATTGAAAGCTCCAGAATCATCCTCACTGCCACTTTGATGGTACTGAGATAGTGTTTTCTTTTCTTATGGACATAAGAGGGTAAATATCTAAGGCTTTTTGGCTGGCTCAGGCTAAGGCTTTAGGTTAAGGCTTTTCACCTGGCTTTGAAATCTATTTCATGCTACAGTGATGCTGCTGGGCACTAGAACACCCCCTAGGAACTGTGGGCCACACTGACTTTGAATTCAAAAATTTATGCTCAACCCATAGAAAAACTATACATACCAGGTAGGGCAGTAGTAATAATGTATTACTGGTTAGATTTACTTAATTGCCAAAGGCCCCTTAAGGTTCTTGATAGATGATTTTTTGACTCTTTTACTTCTGCTTTGTAGAAGGCACCAAGAATTTTAGTGGGACCATAATTAGTAATTATTTTTTAAATGACAATTTCAATCATTACAACAAAGTATAGGAAATAAAGACTTAGTTTTGAAAAGGAACTGTGCAGTGTGACCTCTTGCTTTTCTTGTTGCTGTAGCATAGTGACCACCCTACGAGGGAGGCTTAAATACTATGTGATTAAGAAAAGAATAAACTCAGATTTCAGTTTCTGCCTTACTGCCTCCATATAAGCACCAACACCACACACACAAGGAATGTAAACATTATGTGCTGCAAACATATACTCATAAAAATAAAGGTTTAAAAAATAAGCGAATAACTCTTCCAGCTGTAGTTTACTGCAGTACATTGATATCTTTCATCCTCTTTATCCCAAAGATCGCCACCCTCAGCCACATCGCCACCGTATCTCACCTGACAATCACAATCAGCCTCCTGCTACCTCATGTTTATTTCTCTTTCACTATCTATGTAAAGCTAAAATCACCTTAAAAATACAAATATGATAATATGAATTTTGCATTTCACACTCTTACGACACTATGTTCTTAAAATATTGACTCATATTGATAAAATGACTTTTGAGATCAGGAATAATTTTGTCCTAGCAAATCCTCTCCAGCTTTGTCACCTGCTTCTCCCCTCTGAAGTCACTATGCTCTAGCCCCTCCAACTCTCTTGTTCTCCTTCGGCCTTATGTCAGTGCTATGCCCTCTGCGTGGAATGTTCTTTCGCTTACCCAACAACTGCGCAGCTTACAAGCATGGTGACCTGTCACTTCTACGAAGTACATGTTCTTGCCTAGTGTGCTGCCAACTTTCGCAGCTCCACGTACTTCTCCTTTTTACATTAACATAATTTAATTCAAAATCTTATTGGTGGATTTATTTCAATTCTGTTTTCCCATTAGATTGTAAGCTCTCAGAAGCAAGAACTCTTATTCACTGTTATGTGCTTCACACCTGGCCTTGTACTGAGAACTTATTAGAAGTTCAAAAATTATTTGCGACATGAGACCAACAGCTAAATCCTTGTTTAGAAGGGGGAAGGGAGGAAGAAGTAGAGCACACTGTAAATAGACAAGCTAGAGTGAAATGCGGTAAATGCTAACATAGGGCTTTGAACAGTATTATATGAAGAAAAGAAAAAGGAACATGTGTGGATGAAGAGTTACAGCTCATTCTTTCATAAAGATATGAAATAAAAGCACATTTGAGTCTCAAAAGGAAAGTTAACACAATTTTCAATGTTATGAAGATTAGTCTGGTTCACCACTATTACTCTCCAGCCTTGTTCATGGGCGTTAATGGCTTCTTATCAAACAGAACCAAAGTAAACTGTGGAAACTGAGGCTGTGGTTACTTTATCTCAGGGAATATTGCTTCTTAGCCTCTACTTTTACCTGCTTGTCTTCACTGAGTTGATGCAATTTCTATCCCACAAACTCCTTTAATACTTGACTTCTTATCATTGATGGCTCTATTTAGATTGAGCTTTGTTTGCTCCTTCTAAGTTCTATTTTTGTGTTTGTTGGCTCTTTTTACCCCTAAAAATTTCATTTTGACAACATACTTCAGAGATTATTACAACAATCATCCTATGGATGAGTGAAGATATGTAGGTGGGGTAGGTGAGACAGGAAGCTGAGGGTCTAATAGTCCCCTTTGAATATCTTCCCTAATTATAAAGATTTTTAAATTTGGGGGACATAATATGTTTATGCAGTATTCTTTAAAGAGAGGATTAAAATAAATTTTTATTTGGGAGGCATCATGAAGCTAAAGTCACAAGACAAGAAGAAAGCAATAAAATGATGTTAGTTTTTAATACATTCTAGCCCCCTCTCCAATCCAGTGGCAATATGCTTTCTATCTCCACCTCTGAGGTAATTTTCTGTAGGTGGATGCCAACTATGCTACTGAACAAGTGTCCATTCTAGAATCAAATCTTGAAATATGGAGCTATGTTTTTAGCTTTTGATTAATAGGTTCTAAATTTGCTAAAGACTATGTATTTCTAGTAACAGAGCAACCAAATGTTACAAAATTAAAGACAGCATTTCCAACTAAACTATGTGCATGATTTTAACTAGGTCACTTCAAGGCTATTGCTAAGGGGAGAAAAAGACTTTTAATTGCTTGCTATTGTAAATGTTGCACAGTCTAATACCTCACAGTGTGAAGAGTAAATTAGAACAACTTTTCATTGACAAAGATTAAACTTTTTCATCATTCCTATATTCCTGGGGAGTTCTTCCCACTGACTCTATGTGTTTCAGGTTCTTCAATTAAATCTCCTGGGGAGTGGTTGCAAGAATGCCCACTGACAAAGGAATATCAGTGTCTGCAAGAGTTAAACTATTTCAATAGCCATTTGTCTTGGTTACCCCTGTATATGCTGAATTTCTCAGCAATGCTATCTAAATCAGCAAAAACTGCTGAAAGCCAAGTGCAGGTTATATTACTTTGCCATCAAAACTGAGCTAATGATAAATTTAGTTCTGGAAGAGAAAGAGTTTGTAAAAAGTCAGGAAGTCAACCACAGTCAACCTTGATAACTCACTTGTTTTTCCTGCAATAATTTATGTTGACATTTAGGAGTGAGCATCAGGAATTTAAACCCTAGTGAACATGCCATTATAGAATGGTGTGCCAAATACAAGCTTCTGCCTTCCGATTTTCCATCGGCTTTGCTTCCACCTCACCTTGATCCCTCCCACTGAGTGTTCTGAATGCTTTAGTGGGCTGCCACAGAGACCATGCTGAAATCACAACTGTTTTCATCGGTCCCTGGGCTGGAGCAGTCAATTAAAATCAGTTTAGAAGCAGCCCTGGGAAGGGCTGTATTTTTTTCTATAAAATATTTCTGGTAGAACTAAGGGAAAAGCTTTTGATTTTAAATGGTATATATGCTTGAATGATAAACCAAAACAACCATGTGGGAAACTGGTAGTATGGAAGGTTAGAGTGGAAATAACAATAATATTTTAAATTGAAGTATTAATTCTGACTGAAAAACACAAGGCAGACAAGGGAATTCCCACTGCCAAGAATGAGGTAAAAGATGAATTCATTTAAGACAGCTTTATTCCCTAAAACTCAAACTTGCCCTAAGCAAGAGAAAATTTGTGAAATATTACAGAAGGGAGAGGAGGGCAAGAAGATCAGTAATTTTATTTTAAATATACTGTTTGTGTTTAATTAGTTTCGAAGCAAGAATTAGTGTGAGAGACTGCAGCTAGGATGGCAAAAAACTTATTTTTTTAATCTGAGAGCTGGAAAATAAGCTCAGTTCAGCTTTGACAAACACTTAAGCCCCACAGCCTCAGTGATAAATTGGGTGTCCCAAACTATAAAAAGATGTGCAATTTTGGATCTTTCTTAGCACTCATAAGTATAAAAAAAAGTTCCAGGGGCTGGGGATTTAGTTCAGTGGTTAAAGTGTTTGCCTCACAAGCGCAAGGCCCGGAGTTTGATCCTCGGCACAAAAAAAAAAAAAAGTTCCTTTGCCTGTTTTCCCAGATTTATTTATAATAACTTATACCTACTATGGCTACATTAAAAATAGGACACATGAGAAATTAAGTGCCTGGACATGCTTCCATGGAAGCCTGGCCATTAGTACTTACTGAAGAATTAGGCTTTTGAAATTGAAGGGCTGCAGAAAGCTTATCTCAGAGCGATTATTCTGAAGATGTCTGTAGAAGAAAGAGCTAGCTGATGTGAACTCTGGAGATAGTAACTCACAATATTCTTTGGTTCCCTCACCAGACTGTTTTATTCACTGCTGGGGACTGAACGTAGGGCTTTTGCAACGAACCACATCCCAGCCCTTTACTTTATTTGGGATAGGATCTTGCTAAGGCACTAAACTGCCTGTGCTGGGTTTAAACTTGTAAGCATCCTGTCTCAGCCTCCTAGAGTGCTGAGATTACAGGTGTGCACCACCCCCCTGCACTTTCCGCTTCAGTGGATTTAAAATATGCATATGCACAGGCCATTAGCATTCTTCCAAATGTACATTAGATCTGACTTCAAGAAGACTTACTGACACACACTTCTGTTAACTTAAGGGATTTGAAGGTATAGGTGTATAACATATAACTCGAGATTTCTTGAATATTAATGGATAAATGAAAAGTACAATTGAGAAAATGTACCTGCATTTTCAATGGTCTGTACTTTAGCAAACTGTAAAAATGATCATAGTTCTTTGCAGTTCTTCTCATAAGAGAGAGAGTCTCTTTCTCCATCTCCCGAACTGAGCCTGTGGCTTATTTTGGCCAATG